>JAOTRI020101103.1:0-14172 GCA_028564885.2 Zoanthus sanctaehelenae
GAAGGTATATATATATATATATATATATATATATATATATATACACATTGTTGGCTAGTTTCTGAAAGTGAAACATAATGTTTTTAGATTGGATAAAATAGATCCGTTTCTATTGATTTATGAAAACAAGTTCTCATCAATGTGATGATCATGCATCGGACTAATTTTAGAACTTGAATAGTAACAATATCGGTTTTATCCAGTTTACAGTTACTGGCAAACTGGCAAAGATGCCGACTCATTCTTCTAAATTGTATAAAGATGTATTTCTAAGCCTTTGTAATCTATACATACAATTGGTTTACTTCGTGTTGTTTTCAGTAATTATTATATTTAAAAACCAATAAATTTTACCAAGACTCGTAGTTCTTACAATGAATGTTTTCAGTTTGCTCATTCAGAATCAATTTGTTTTAAATTTCTTTTTATTTCGCAGTGAGAGTGGGTTTAAGTAAATTTGCAACTAGAAACCTTCAGTATTCACTTTTATTATCCTCATCCTGAGCTTGTTCTTAAATTGTCTTTTTAACTTTCTGCTAATCTGAGCCTTATTGTTCCTATAAACGTGTATTTATGATAAAAGTTGAAACAGTGTACACTGTGCCATTAATTCTTAGTCGTATTAATCTTACTTTCGTTAATTTTTGCAAAGAAAACATTAATATAGAAGTATACATGTAGTCATACATTCCTTGACCCAATGGCCGGGTTTTAAAAACAAACCAATGAGCTAATCAATCGAAACAACCTTATTAAATAAGTAAAAAAACATAATTAAGACTGGATTGTTAAATAATTGATGCTTTATAAATGTTTCTGGGAAAAGTTATCCCTTCAACGTAGCCAGCAAGAAATAATTTTACATAACTCTCGGTTAAAAAACTTGGCTTTCCAGCCACCGCGTTTTTATTGAAATTGTAACGTCCCCAAGGAGCACAAAAATTCACTGATTCTAGGCAGCAACACAAAATTTTGTCAGTGAAAGAAGAATAGCATGCTGAATGGTGGTTACCTTGTAGAGCTGCTTAGGTTAAAACATTACGTCATGATATTAAAACACCTTTGGAATGTTTTGGTGTGTCGATTCAGCTAGCTTTTATTGGCAAAAGACTAATATTCAAAGTCTCCGCTGGCTGAACATTATACAAAGGATGAAAAATCTTGAGACATAGGTGTGTACTGAGTTAACCATAAATATAATCCTCAGAACATCAGCTTGGTATTCTCGACAACCGATGTTCGAACTTTTAATACCAAATTTAAAAGCATATGCAGCATTTACATTGAATCGAATATCATTTAACATGGAGCTGAGAGTAGTTGTCAAAACTTCAAAAACGAACTTGTTAATGCATCTTTCCACAAATATTGAACAAATTCTCCGGAACTTGCGACCGCATTTGTTTGACGCTGGTTGTTTAAACGCCTACGATGTACAGTTAAAAAATTATTTTTTTTTGATACTCTGCTCAGTGATTTGAACTTTTTAATAATTGTATCCGGCTTTAAGTTGATTTCTTACTTAGTACCTTTACAGGAATATACCACTGAAAAACACGCTTTTTATATAAAGTTTTTATATAAAACTTGAGAACAAGTTCAGCCTGAGGCTTATAAAGTGCTAATGTTTCTAGTTAAAACTCTACTGAATCTTGTAACTTACTTTTGCAAGATGTACAGTAAAAACACAGAAGCACAGCTTCACATTTAGTATATCTCTTATTCTCCCGAATGGTACAAGAATTCATGTAATATTTACAAACAAGTTCTCAAAATAATAAAACTGTTTTGCAATGCCTTGCCTTTTTGTTTCGAAATTTCCCATTATTTAGACTGCTCACAAGCAAAAACAGCCCAAAAAATGAAGAACAATGCCCTCGGCAAAATATACTGGCTCTTACAAAAAAAATGTGTGTGGAGTTTTGAAATTTTAGGAACTTCAATTCGGCCTATCTGCACAAAAGTTTCAAAACTTTGTGGATTAAAGCTTCTGCAATTAATTTGTTCATTCGCTAACTAAATCGAGCCTTGATTACAGCACTGAATGAAGCCAAACATTGCTGCAATCACGTGCTTTTGATTGTGCAGTAGCCAGTAATTTTTTAAAACACTGCCCTTATTTAGAAAGAAAGTGTTACTCGAGTTGAATGCTCAGATAAAATTCTGAGTCATTAGTGACGGGATTCGAACCCGCAACCTTCTGATTACCGGTTAGACGCACTACACACTGAGTACATTCCCGCTGGACATACGTCTGGCATATCTAACTCGAGGAACACTTTCTTTCTAACTTTATACCGAGTTGCATACCTCCATTTCTCTATATACTGACCTTGTTTATTCTGCACGGTGTAGTTTCTTTTAAAAAGTGTTACTTTGTGCTCAAAAGTTATAAATTGTTATTATCTTTTTTTTGTTTTTAACAAATGTACTTCACTCACTATTCATCAAGCATAAATGACATCATTTTATTTTTGGTTACATGCAAATTTGACATAATACAAAACGGGAAGTTACTGTTTAAGGTGAATGAAGTTACTCATGCCTTCATTTGAAGCATACGGAAGAAATGAATCAGTTCAAAGGTTGGAGTAGATATTCAGACGTTTTAAGTCCATGTTCTTATAAAACAAGAAATATTTCAGATGCAGACGTGCAACAAATCTCAGTAAAACTGTAATTTGTAAATCTTTTTAAGAAATAATAAAAAAAGTTTACTAATTCTTTCTTAAAAATGATTTCGAAGCCAATATCAGAAAATCGAAGTATGCAGCCGTTCGACTCACGCAGCTCAGTTCAGTTTTACTACCTGGTTAAGTCAAACTTTAAGTTTAATAGGCGGCTTAAACTGGAAGATGAAACTCGAAAAAAAAAATTTTTAATTTTATCTTTTAATTTGGTTTCAGTTTCGACTCAATTTTCAGTGTCACTCAGGCAAACCGGAAGTGCTAAATTGTGGCCTCTCCTCACGCCTCTTTTACACCATCGCCTAAAGTATTGCAAACTTCCGCTACAAATATTATTCTTCCGTATAGCAAATATCTGAATACTAAAATGTAGCTAAGTTTACGTATTACATGCATGTCATTCCACCTCCAAATGATATGTGTGGGTGGATGTATATATGACGTCATAGGAGAAATTAACGATATTCAAGGCTTATAAATGCACTTGCGTTGAGACATTTTGCAGGTCTCTTGTACTGAGTGCAGACAAGGAAAGAAAAAAATAACCAATGTAAGTACTTGGTTTATAAAGTTTTTTTTTTCAACCCACTTCACTCACTTTTTCTATTGCAGCTTTTCGCATCTACTCTGTGTATGCTATTGTTATCTACACAACTACACTCGTTTTTTATATCTATAGGAAACAGTGCATTTTAATTTGCAGTGTCTCATTGTTCTTAATTATCTAATTAATTATTATTTGTGCTTAATTTGTTCTTATTTCTGAAAGCGGTTTCTTTGTTCATTATTAAGCAGCATTGTTGAAATATCTCCAACAGTTGAAACTATAATCGTACAAGAAACATTTAATATTTATTTTTACACGAACTCGTTGATGTTTTGGATAGTGCCGATCAGTGTTTTACTGTGCACATTGCAAACGCGCTAAATTAAAAAGTTCAGTAAAGTTTCAACTAAAAGAAATTTCACTTTTTTTCAGTCTCAGCCTGAGCTTGTTCTTAAATTATTATAAACTTTATTAAATCTCCAATAAAATAGCTTTTCAGAAGTAATTTACAATATAAAAACTAACTAATAAAATACTACTAAAATATGAATAAAATCATGTGAAATAATGACCATTGTTCAAGAAGTGATAGCTTGTAAAGTCTTTTAAAACTGTTTAGGTTGTTTAAATTAGTTCTCAGTTTTCGGCCAACCCGAGACTTATTGTTCCGTAAAGTTGTTCAGTCAATTTCTACTCTTTCTAAAAGAAGCACATATCTTTTATTTTCATTTTATAACAATAAGGCTGGCCCTATAATGTGCTGTAATAGCTAATTAATATTAAAAAAAAAGTTTTACTCTAAAGGAGTCTTGGGAAAGCCCCACGTAAACAGTATTTATTGGAAGTTTCTATAACTTCCAGATTTTTTAGTATTTTGACAGGTTGAGTCTATTACTTCTATTACTATTATAACAGATGAAAGACTTCGAAATTTAATTCTCATAGTTCAATGTTCTGTGTCTTTGTTGCTAATAGTTTATAACGATAATGATAATAACAATGATAATATTCGACTTGACATTAATTTAAAATGCCTCAATAAAGATTTACAGATTTAGCAAAAAATATGAAACATTGTTGGAAAATCATACAAAACTTAAGAGAAACTGTTCCAATTTCTTACATAAATTTTCAAATTTATATTTACGGAAATATAAAATGGTTTCCGTGTTTACATAACCTGATGTAAACACTTGGGAGGTTGGGAGAACACGATGTAAACACGGAAACCATTTTATATTTCTTTTATAAAATAACTAACGGAAGAAGATGAAAACTATACTATAATGTAAAACGGTTTTTCAACCAATCAGAACGCGCGTACCATTAAACTATTTTATAATGGTGGTTAATACCTTTATAATTTCAAGGTAGTGAATCAAGGCTAGAGAGTCTGGGTCCGAGTAAGCGAACATTGCCGTGAAGAGATATTTTAAACGGTTTGGCAATTTTATAGATAACTGTTGGAAAATTAGAGTTTATCTGAGCTATCCTACATTTGTGCTTTTGTTTTGAAAGATTCATGTATGTTTCTATAATGTAATGAGCGTTTTACAGAGAATAATGAGGCCATTAGTTAAATTGCCACGTATCTTTTTGAGGTGTTGAGAACCAAGTTGTGCTTTTGCTTCTCATACAAACCAATCTTTAGTCGTTCTTCACTGCCTAAATTAAGCTACAAACAAACAAAGTTTGGGTCTAATTAAGAAAGAGATATCATCAAGATATTTCAAACTGTAGCTTATTCAATGAACTTTTCTCCGAACAAATTATAGTGCGGATGGGGAAGCGGGGGAGAATGGAGGGGAGAGGAGACAGGGAGGTCATAACCTCCCGTCTCCAATACCCTGCTATTTCACTTCCCGTACCTTTATCTCCCGCCTTTATTGAATTTAAAATATTAGCATTTCATATTTCTCTCTCGCCTTCCGTCCTCTTACAACTCCCGCTTCCCGCCCTTTTCTCTCCCGTCTCCCGTACCCCTCCCACCCCCTATTCTCTGGGGCTTCCGCCCCACTGCTCCCCCTCTCTACATGTTTGCGTATAAAGGGAAACGGAAAGCAGAAATTGCGCAATAATCAGTGTTGCACATGTTCAAAATAATATTTATACAAATCGTTTATCAAAGAGTTATACCTTTTTAGAAAACCTAGGATCCAAAGATATTTTTCAACTGATGCTTTTAGTTTTGTTAATTTGAGAATATATGACAGTGAAATTAACTCGTATAAGCCAAGGGCTCGTTGGAGTCACCCGGATCAGCAAACAGCAAGATCCAAATCATCAATGAATATTTAGTAGACTGACGGATGTACTCAAGATCGACTTTTCCTTCATTTCTGCAAACTTGAGGTTGACACTATTCAAATGAGCATTAAATTTACTCATCACGAGTATACAAATTACTTCGCGTTTCTTGAGGGTAGATATATGTATATGTAAGAGCAAAAAAAGAAAACTAACAGAAGGTATAAGGTAGGCTCCTAAAGTTTGGGCTGCTATTTTCACTGGGAAAGGTACTGAATTTGTTTTATATCTTTCTTAGAAAGTCGTTGCCCGCTTCCCGTTCCTATACGAGGACCTTGGTTGAAATTTCTTCCTGCACATTAAGCCGAATTTGTTTGGCGTTCTAAATTTATTTTACAACTTATACAAGTTAATTTGAAATTGTTTTTTGCTCGGAAATGAGTTACCAGGTACTGTATGAATGTCTAATGCTGTACACTGACTGCACTTCCAGAGGGATTTTATTCACTTAGCTGCTCATAGCAGAAATATAACAGAACTTATAAGATTATAGAATATAGCTTTTTCAAATAAGGATTCTAAGGGGTTCAGTTTATAAAAAAATTGATATTTTCGGATCTAAATGACCTAAACTTTGGTGTAAACTGTATTTAGATAATTGACATCGTTAGTTCGTCTTTTGGTTACCCAGCAACATATTTCATAAAAAATGTGATGAATGGAAAATTATGGCAAGGAGCAAGTCGAGCTGTCCGTTTCGTTAAAGGGATCAGTGAACTAATAATATCAGGCGTGCAAATAAAATCAAAAGACAAATGAAATGGCAGTAAGCTAGTAATTAATCTATTCGGCAAAGAGCCAAGTTGTAGCTGTTGGAAGTATACTTTCCGTAAGAAAAGCAGAAAATAGCTACGGGTTGAAGTTTATAAAATCATTGCTCTAAGTAGAGCATGATTAATTGCAATCATTAGCGCTTTTTAGAGCAACTTAATCTAGTTAAAGCCATTTACATGATATATTTGCTCTTTAAGTGAGAAATTCAATAACGCCAATGCCGTGTCATTCGGGTATATTTTGGCACTTTAATTGTTTTTCGTCCGCGCCATATTTTAATTGCGGCAAGTGCACAGCAAAATATTCCCAACACCAATTAAGCGTTTCAGTTGTTCCTTCCTGAATAGAGGTCCCGCTGCAACACAGGATATTTAAGTATTAGGAACACCTTCTTCGAGCCGAAACCATCTTAGTTTTATGATCAAGTATCAATCAACTCTTAAATTAAGTATTTTTCTAATTTGATATTTTAATATCTGCAGAGAACGTTTCACATCAATCATGGGTAAGAGCTTTTTACGGTATCAACATCGATTTGCTCTACTTGTGGCTCCCATTTTAATTTGTCTCGCCATTCAAAGGAGCGAGGGTTCGGAGTGGGTTAAGGCTAGCCCCTGTCAAATGAAAATGTTCAACGTGAAAACTTCACCCGGCAGGGGATATCTGCGATTTGATGGAAACCTTGTGAAAGCTAATGGCAAACGGAATGAAAGTGAAAGTAAGTGGAAATATCGGCAAATTTTATTTTTCCCATACATATGATGACTTTCAGATGTTTTTGATTTCACTCTTAAGGATGTAACTGCACAATAATCTGTACACGGTTTTGTACTTCATGAACAGCGCATTATTAAGGCGCTGGCACACGATGCAAATTTTTTATGCTACATTGCGCGCAACAAATTTGTTTCAGCGGTTGTCCAACGATTTGTTTTGTTGCATGCAACATTGCATGCTACAAAACTGACGTTGAATCGCGCTCTATTCTTGTAACATTGCGCACAAAAAGTTTTCTTTTCAAAGGAATTCTTGTTGGATGCCGTTGTGATTGTTGTAATGTTGCATTACAAGAAATGTTGCGTAATTTTGTTGCACCGTGATTCCACCTCCAAAAAAAAAATTTTGCGCGCAACGTTGCATGAAATGTCGCACCGTGTGTTCCTGCGACGAAAGCGCACGAATAATTAACGGCAGTTGCGGGATATCCTGTAGTTAATCATCTTAAGAAAATGATTTGAAAATACACGAGATAAAAAATGATCACCTCCAAAGGGCTGGCTTATTTGTTTAGCGGTCTGATAATAAAATAAAAATAAAAACAAAATTAAGCTATCGGGATTTCAGAGTCTGTTTCAGGACAGCAGAATCCAGTATCGATCGTGAACCAACTATTAATGTTTATGTAATTCCGCACTTCCTGTTTACCAAAGATTAAAGTCAAGTCGGAGAATTCGGCTTTTATTTCCTGTCGTGTTGAGGACACAGATTTTTGAACCAATCAAAAGAAAGATAAAGCTTACTCCAACCTTATTTCGGCCAATCACAAACTTTTTTAAATTCTGTATTATCTACGCGAAGTTATACCCAAGAATTTGTACGCTGCCTGACAAAAATGTTCTTATTTTTTTACCCTAATCGGTTATACAAAGACCAGAAACCTTGAAGGCCAATTTAAACTATTCAGCATTGTTGGATAGTGTTGGATTCGTTTGAACACTTAAGCATCTAACAATGATCAAACACCGCCTAACAATGACAATGTTATAGATGTTTAGTAATAGATATGTAAATTATACACCGTGTAAAAGAATACTAAGGACGTTAGTCATTCGTCGGTATATACGGTGTATAATTTACATATTTATTACTAATTGTTTCTTTAGAAACGTCGACGCAGCTCAAACTAGTTTACCGCGAGTTAGTTTTCGCAATGTTAGATGTTTGACCATTGTTCAGTTCACGGACCTTTACATTGCTATGCTTGGGTTACGTTGAGCATGCGTAAACAGTTGACGTCATTAAACGTCACTTCTATTATCAATACTCGGGGTTTGGTGAACAATAGCAGTTCGTTCGTAAATGGTAGCAACCATTTTCAATTGGAACTCAGTTGTCATAACCAATGATTTCTTTCTCTAAAGTTCAAGACGAGCTTGGAGTAGATCAATAAAATAAAACAGTTTCTTTTTCCTCCTTAAAAGTGAGATATGAATCAAGCCAATAAGCCTACATGCATGTAGTACTATACTAGAGTTATCCCCAACCTCGTACCCAGGGTCATTTCACGTCTACGTCAGTGAAATGACCCTGGGTACGAGGTCGAGTTATTACCTGCGTAGAACAATATTTGTGCCCGTTTGCTAAGCACTTAACTCAACGTGAATAACTTTTTACTCAGCGGATAGTTCTCGCATGCACAGCTTACCGTTGACGGTTGGCAATTCCAAAATGTATCAGATTTTAAGATTAGAGTGCATAGAATGATGGTGGCTTGTCAGTCTAACGCTGACATCCTGATGGCATTTAGCACCTCTTACTGAAAAAAAAAAATGAAAACGCCAAAACCCCAACTGAAATTCTAATACATCTTCTCAACTTCTCTTCCAGACCTTGATAAAATTTCTAATGCACTAACGACGACGAATCCGTAGTATGTTCAATGTATCCTCAACATTTCCCCGGGGGCAAAGTTAACTACATTAACTGGAGCATACAAAATGCTAACTAACAAACCTACTGCTTTCCTATACTTTCAGCCTATTTTACAATTCACACAACTTCGGACGACAGTTTAACAGGAATTTACATCTTTGAAGATGCGAGCGGTAAAGTCATTGCTATTAATGCATCAACTGATGCAATCTTTGCAAAGGTGAGCTTAAAGTACAACTCGAGTTTTGAAAACTTTCCTTGTAGTTTTGGTGTGAGCAGAAATACACTTTGAAAATTGCGGACGAACCTTAAAAATTGTACGAGAACCGAAGAAAAAAAAACGCCAAATACTGAAAATCAAACGGTTCTGTCATGTCCTTCTTAAGTCTTTCAATTTCTACCATGTACCAGACAATAAACCACTTAACCCTTTCAGTCCCATTTCAATTACTAAGATCTCCCAACTTTATCCCAAACTTTTCATTGAACAAGTTGGAGAGAATTTCACTTTTAATCTTCAGTAGTTTGCTTTGTTTGATCTATTCTCATTTTGTCATTGCCAAATGTCTTATTTTGTATTTGTTATGTAAGAAGAAGTTGAGTGTTGATTACTGATTGGGAGTAAAGGGTTAATATTTGTGAAATGCTTTTTTTGTTTCGCCACAACCGCCCTATTCAAATATAAGAGCTTCCAAAATTTCATTTGCGTGTGTTCACAAAAAGTAATACTTTTGCGTGTGGAGGTAGATCTACGAACTTCGTTATGGTTGGAGGTAAAAATGAATAGAAAGTCTTTTAGCCAACTACATTTCAAATACTATTTTAATCGATTAAAATTCGCTGAAAAATACGATTCGAAATCGTTCGTTTCGTACAATCCACGAGTATCCAGATACGATAACTTTAACTTTGCAAGGTCAAAGCTAAAAACGAGTTTCAATTTGCTTCTTTTTTGGTTACTAAAACAATTAAAAAGCACGAAATACAACTTCACTGCGAACTTTACCTCAACCCTGAACAAAATGTTCGGAAAACAGCTATATCCTCCCCTCTCCCCCCATTCAAAGTTGCAAAATATTAAAATCAATAAACAAAGACCATTTGGCAAGTTAATTGAACATTGTACATTGAGGGGGAGAGAGGAACTTAAATACTTAAGATACTGGTGGAGCCGAAAATTATATTTAGAGTACAAACGCTGCGTAAAGCGCTCGAAAATGACCAACTGTCCCAAATCTTTTTGTCCAGGGCCCGGTTTCTCAAAACTCCGATTAAGTTAATCCTGGATTAAGACAAAATTAAGAGACCCATTTTTTCAAAAGTAAACCTTTATGATGCTCATAAAATTCAGCTTGGTTTTACCGATAAAGAAACTTGTTAAATCCAAAATTCTATCTCAAAGCAAATTATAGAAGGTAGGAAACAGAAACATGGATTAAAAAATTAATCCTGGGTTAACACTGATCGGGTTTTGAGGAACTGGGTCCAGGAGTGTGGCTACCTATGCGCATGCACGAAGGTGCAGATTCAGGTTTCGTTTTGGCGGAAAGGGGGTGGACTGACAAGGGAAAGAACGTACGAGAGGGTTGGCTACTTAAAGAGAGAAGGAAGGGACCTGAACGGATACCATACTGGTAGCTTACCCCTTTTCTGATAGTTTCCTTTGTTCTCCAGATTCCCAAACGAAGTATTTCTAAATACAACAATCTGGATGAAGTTCGCACAGCAGAACCGAATATTATGTTTACACGAAAAGACGTAAGCGGCTATAATAAGTTCAACTTCCATTCCTTCCTCGACGACAGAAGACGGATACTTGGTTTCGATCAAATGGGAGAGCCGCTACCATCTTCACAAGTGATTCCTGATTCAGATCAATCAAATATTTTCCTTACATCTAAATGCGCCATCTAAATCCACATTTAGTTAACTGAAAACAATAAACTGAATAAATAAATACACGAAGTCAGCCTTCAAAGAGTTAAAAATGTTTATTGTTAAAATATTACTGTATAGAATTTTGTTTTCATGAATATACAAAACATGTGTCATTATTTCTGTCACCAGTTCAGAATAGTTCCCTTGAAATTCTTTCACTCTTTTTCTTTCATAAGAGCATTGCTTTTTAGACCTGAGGCCGGATATCCGTAATTCTTGGACGATTTTAGGCTGAAAATAGCTCTTATTTTTTGAGAATATCAGTGATATGGAATTTTTCTGGTGTCAAAGAGCTTCATCAAAGGTAATTCTGTTGCATGGTTTTGCAATTTGGGATTTGAATGCAACTGCATTACATGAAATCATAGTTTTTTTTTAAAAAACATGCAAAATTATACTTTTAACAAAATCTGAGCCCTGGCATTAATTCTTAAAATATTCTTAAAATTTGACCAATTTCAGTCACAAGAGTCATGAAGTATACTCTCAAAAAAGAGTATGTATTTCAAGGAAAGGGAAGTCCCCACAACAACTATTTCTGCAGCATAAAGATTATACATGAAATATAGTTACATTATGCGTGTATAAAATCTGAACAAGACTTGACAGGAAAATAGTAACTCGTTGCGGAATAACAGACGCAAAAGTTGATTTTAACGTTGTCGCAACAACGTTTGTGCTAATGTCAGAGAAAGAAGAGTAAAACGCCAATTAAAGTATAAGAATAAATTTGAAAAATCTTCCTTACGAGACGGAGCTTCGCAAAATCCAAAACTTTAAAACTAAAATTGAAAAACATTAAAAGGCAATGAACCTTAACAGAGAATATTGTCCTGGTATTCAACGATGACAACTATAATACCTTGACAGAGAATATTGCCCTGGCATTCAACGACGACAACTATAATACCTTAACAGAGAATATTGCCCTGGTATTCAACGACGACAATTATAATACCTTAACAGAGAAGATTGCCCTGGTATTCAACGACGACAATTATAATACCTTAACAGAGAATACTGCCCTGATATTCAACGACGAGAATTATAATACCTTAACAGAGAATATTGCCCTGGTATTCAACGACGACAACTATAATACCTTAAAAAATACAACACGAAAGTGTAAGCTACCAACGTTGGCCGAAGATTTCTTAGAAAAACTAATGTATGATAAGTGAAAGAGTACTAGATTTCGGCTAGCCACACTAGCCTTCTTAAGGTGTAGAATATATTCAAATTGGTTTGTAACGATTCTTGAATGTATCGGTTATGAAATATTCATTTGTTTTGCTTTAAAACGTAAATGACGAAATGAAAAAACGGCAAAAAACTGTCAGATAAAAAGATAAGTAAATAGCCGGCCATCGAGTAAAGGAAATTGAATAATTACATCAACATGACAAAATTAAACAAACAAACAAAATATATACATGACAGCGTTTTCCATTTGTTATTCCGTTATTTACTTACGTTTTAAAGCAAAACAATATTTCGTAACCGTTACAATTAAAAATCGTTACAAACCAATCTGAATTTATTCCACATCTGAAGAAGGCTAGTGTGGCTATATAGTACTCTCTTTAATTTTTATAAACGTCGTGTTGACTTCTGCACCTTTTTTCGTTTATAAAAACTCTTGGTTCTTCATAATAAAACATGACAAGTGCACGACGTTTATATAAAATGAACAACGATAATTATAGTTTTAACCATTAGAAAAAAGAAATAATCCAAAACATCTTTAATTGAAATGTGAAATTAAAAGAAATTCACATCATCTTCGGGCATCGTCTTCTAATCCTAGGAAAATAAAAAGAAAATAAAAAGAAAATAGATTAGCTCGTAGAATCCAGTAATTAAGAGGTCTCTATATATTTACGAAATATTAAACGCAGTAAATAAAAGATCCCTGCTCTTAAATCTGTTTCGAATCTTAAAATAGAAGACGTTTTACTAGTCTGGATAAGAGTATCGTCAGCAAGTTGAACTGGTACAACTTGAGAAGGGAGGGCAAGCCAACAAACGAAAACTACAGTATGGGGGTTATTCCAAGTAGATTGGATTACAAGAAGAGAGATAAAATATTAGATTTAAAGAGGATTTTGTATCATGTCAAGTACAGAGGTTGAAAACTCACAAAACTAGGTACCATAAAATGCTTATTACCGGGTTGCCTGTGGCAAAAAAATCATTAACTTTTTAGTCATTTTTTTCTCGTCGTTAGAAATTGGAGTTCTTGCGACAGAGTCACAACAACCATGCACGGATATGACTTGGCAGTAAGGAAAATTTGTGCACATGTAAAACATGTTGTGAGGTATAACATATTTATCGGCATTTTAACGAGGTGCTACTTTCTCTAAAGGCCGTTTTTCGATACATTACAAGCCGAACACCGCATTGCTAACAAATGTAATCGCAAAAGACCACAGCAGGAGCATTATAAACAAAAATTGCATGACCCAAAAACATTTGCGAAATTCTCAAGCTTTCCTTGCAGTTCAAAGTTCAAATAAGCTAAGCTAACTCTAACTTTTTTGAGAGTAAGGTGTGCTCGAGAATTTTCAAGAATGGCTGTTATTGCACAACACTTTATGAAAATGAGAAAAATCCTGCTTTAAGTAAAGGCAAGGACACACGGTGCAATATTTCATGCAACATTGCGCGCAACAGTAGTTTTGGAGGTGGACACACGGTGCAACATTTCATGCAACATTGTGCGCAACAGTAGTTTTGGAGGTGGACACACGGTGCACATTTCATGCAACATTGCGTGCAACAGTAGTTTTGGAGGTGGACACACGGTGCAACATTTCATGCAACATTGCGCGCAACAGTAGTTTTGGAGGTGGACACACGGTGCAACATTTCATGCAACATTGCGCACAACAGTATTTTTGGAGGTGGACACACGGTGCAACATTTCATGCAACATTGCGCGCAACAGTATTTTTGGAGGTGGATACACGGTGCAACAAAATTACGCAACATTTCTCGTGGATAGCATGGCGTGCTTACCCACGCATTTTACAACAATCAAACGGCTTCCAACAAGAAGTCCTTTGAAAAGAAAATTTTTTGCATAACATGTTACAAGAATTGAGCGCGATTCAACTTCAGTTTTGTAGTTTCGACTGCGTCTCGTGCTTCACTTATCAGCCCTCGAATTCTCCCAAACGTGCACCTCGGTTTTCATAGCGCTATGAAGGCACATAAAAAATGTTTCATTTCTTAAGTATAGTATAGTATAGCATAACATAGCAT
>JAOTRI020101114.1:0-24830 GCA_028564885.2 Zoanthus sanctaehelenae
ACTGTCTCGAGTGTTTGATTTTTCTTCTCAATCGAAACTAAAACTGAGGAGTAAAAGAAGATATAAAATCGTCAAAAGATATGCTAATTAAGATCACATATCCAAACCATGGTCACGGTTATGATTTCTTTTGTTTTAGCTTGATGAAATATTAATGAGTTTGAGAATTTAGTTTCTCAAATTCCTTGGATCGAACTGTATCAACAGGTTTTTAATCCATTGAAAGAGTTTACTTAAAATATCAAACACTGTCGAATAAGCTCTCTTGTTTTGTGAAATTATGAAACTTATGGAATTAAAATAACAAATTCTTACCCAGGCGACACCACTCGACGTATCTTTGATTGGGATCGCAAATGCACTTTCCAACTATTTCGTTACAAACCTGATCCGTTGAACATGGTGGATCACAAAGACTTTCTAAAATATATAACATAAACAAAATGCTGATAAAAACTCATAGAAGAGGATAGCAAAAAATAGTGTTACGAACCTCAAGTAGAAACAGATCTAGAAGAGAAAAACAAATATTAGGGTAGAATAATTACGCTAATGCAAAATCTAAATAGATTTGGAAAATGTCTACACTAAGCAAATTTATTGCAGTAGGATAATTATGAAGCAGTTTCTCGAGGGTTTTTTTCTCCGCAGCCTTCCTGGATATTCAAGAATGATTGTTTATCACATACCCATATACGATTGTTTGCATAGATGAGTTTCAGTAGAGATTCATTTCTACCTGTCACACTGATAAGATTGTCTGCATAGATGAATTTCAGTAGAGGTCGAACTTCTAAAATTGTTGGCATAGAGAATTTCTATTAGAGATCCATTCCTAACTATCACCCTGATAAGATTATTAGCATAAAGAATTTCTACTAGAGATCCTTCTCTATCTATCACCCTGATAAGATTGTTAGCATAAAGCATTTCTATGAGAGATCTATCCCCACATATCTCCCTTATAAGATTATTAGTATAGAGCATTTCTATTAGAGATTCATACCTATCTGTCACCCTGTGAATATTGTTAATTTAGAGCATTTCTATTAAAAACCCACTCCTACCTATCACCCTGATAAGATTGTTAACATGGAACATTTCTACTAGAGATTTATACCTTCCTATCACCTTGATAAGATTATTAGCATAGAGCATTTCTATTAGATATCCATTAAATGAATCAATGATTTTATTCAACGTTAATTGCAAACGAAGTAAGTGGTTGACCTTTCTTCCTAGCAGGCTAATGATTAATTTCTCGAAAGCTTAGACCTTGGCGTGAAAGTTTAAGTTTTAAGAGGGAGCTCGAGGAAAACCTGAATACCCAGAGAAAAACCCTTGGAGTCAGGTTTAAATCGACAAATCTCAACCCACAAGCGGCTCGATTCCGTGTCTCAGCGGTAGGATGCGCAACTGATGCCTACTACGCCAACCTGATATACCGAAAAGCATGTTCTTCTTAATTGTACAACAATTTTACCTCCTATAAAAAGCACTTCGACATCGCTCACATTAGCTGAGGACGCGTTGAACAGAAATTGTGCTCCATCAGATTCTACAGGGCTGGTATATGAACCTAGAAGAGTAGTGGATACCACCCAATGGTTGGAATTTCTTTTATTTTCAAGTGATATATCTCCGTCTCCAAACACAAGCTGGGTGCTGTTACTTTCTATGCAATGCATAGCACGGTGACGCTCGTAATCACGAAGCTCCATTTTGTAACTAGCTTCACCTATCCTGTTACTGAAAGTGAATAAGAATGCCTTATCACTTGATAGGTATCGGCTACCACAGGATGTTCGGCCTGCAGACAATAACAATAATAAGTGATAATTGAGAACATGAATAAAAAAGAATATGATAAAAAATGGTGAAATGCATCTTCACGAAAGAGAATTCTAATAACTAATTAATAATTAAATACTATTTGTTAACAGATTAAACAAAACCATTGACTTGTATGCTATACTAGTTTCTTTCAAGTCTTCAGCAATGAATTCATAAAATGATAAATAATTAAACATAAATTATTTAAACTTTCTTATACTTAAAACTGTATTCAAGAGAGCTGATATTTCTTAGTTAAGTTCTTTGTGTTTCTTTTTGTTATTCATTTGCAGTCAGTATTTCAATTGTCTTACAAATCTCTATTGCTGTTCAGTACTCTATACTCTCTTTCTTCCCCCTATTTTTATTCGCATAATTACATACATATTTTGCTTAGACTTTTTTTGCCATCACACCTGTCGATTTCGTTTTTACTTCATAGATGACGTCAGTCTTCGATGAGGTTAAAGAGTGAAATGAATTCACTCGCTCACTAGGCTGTAAACTTTTAATCGGGTAATTAATATATGCATTAACTTATAAATTTACAAGGAAAAAACGTTTTTAAACATAGTCCAGTCAATCTATAATTTGACCTCAGACAAATTTCAAAAGAAGGTTTCTCTTCGGAATTTAGCTCAAATAACTCCTTTAAACAACATACTAAAAGTCTCGCAAAATCGCTGCATGGGAAGGCCTTCAAAATACCCCGTTGTTTCTAATCCTCTCAGAACAACATGGAAACGAGGCAGAAACCGGAAGCGGGTTTGTTTTCCATCTTTTTGAACTTTAATTCTACCGAAATAGTATCTATTTTGTTAGAACAATGCTTTACGTTATAATTTATGAATATTCACAGATTTTTTAATCATTTTTCCTTTTATTGTACACGGTTTACTCAGTAGGAGGTATATATTGACCAGTGAAGTTCCTGGAACAAAATTTTAACATCTACGTTCATTGAGCGTCATTAAAATATAATATGTGAAATATCTATACATAAATGTACTCTAAAAAAGATATATTTTAGTTACATCTTACTACGCGCAAGAGGTACTCTGGTGCTAGAGGCAAATCTATCATGATATAGGGACTACGCTACCATCTGAACTCGTCCATCCCCACTCTTCTATGTTTATATCTTGTCATTTCCATTGAACCACTTGAGCATAGACACGGTGTCTATGGAACTTGGCTTCGGCCAAGTTGGTGGGAGGCTGTTTGGATCTCTTGGCTGTGTTTGTCACCAGCTTTTCTTTGTAACGTTGATAGCGTAGAGCATCAAGACTTTGACCTAGCTTTCCATTATACAGTTAAACAAGCGCTTTCTCCCAAACAAAAATGATTTCTTCTTTCGTTGTCGATCCCTGGAACACTTCTGCTTCTACTGAAAACCGGGTGAACTAATAGACTTCCTAAGAGACACATTCTTTCCAATTCCGTGTATACGCGAAGTAGTATCACAGCCAAGTACAGCATGGATGAATAAGATGTTATTGCAGATCTTAGCTCCCAGTTCCGCTTGTACCTTTATGTTCCAAATTCTCCGCCTAAATGACTTGCTCTTTGGCTCTTTGGCTCTGAAGAAGTACAGATCCTTAGTGCTGACAGTGGAATGGCTTAAAAGGATGACTAGTAAATCGGTGTCGTCTCCTACGATTACAGTAGTACTATTTTCCGCGCACTGAATGGCAATCCTAACAGTTATAGAAGATCCGCATCACCATCTGCATGATACTTCACGCACTGGCATTTGCGCAGGCTATCGCTAATCATCGCTAAATGTCGCTCCTTGTTCTTGGTATTGGCGAGAAACATAGCCTTATTCTGAGTGATCTTCATATCCCGTGTGAATGTAACAGTAGAGCCAACTTTTCATGACGATCTCCTGTTGGGTCAGTTGTTTGGTGGACGATTTGTTGCTATATCCGTCAAATACCACCGTTGGTCTGGAGTACTTTCTTGCAACATAGTCACAATACAATCCACAAAGATCTCCAAATGTAATAGAGCCAGCAGATGGCCAAACTACTCTCTGCAGGAGTACTCCTCCATCAAGAACGTAATGAACATCAGAACTTGGTGCTGTCTCTGCTGTAAATTTTGTCGTAAGCTTATCCCAGATGGCGTCAGCAAGAGCTGGCTTATTGGCTCGTCGAAGCATCAATGACGAATCAAATAGAAATACTGGGAAACTGCTAAGCTCATAGCGAAATACAGAAGGCAGGTCTTCAGAGATACTGACTGTCAAGATTAGATGCTGGAATAGGAGCTGGGAGTTGATTTCTACTCGTTCATTGTTGATCTTGATTGCAGACTTAGAGGCTAGAGTTATTGCCTGCTCACTTTTCCTGAACGCGTAGTCTTCGACTATCTTTCCTGTTATTGTCTTTGATGCAAGAGTTTTCTTCCCAACTTTGAGCGCCTCATCTACATTTACAGAGCTGTCTCCGTGTACTCCGTTCATGATGTTGCGCAGCATAATTAAAACCTGTAGCAAGGTCAACCTATAAGGTCATATTCTACTTTGCTTTAAAAACTTAAAGAAACGTAACTAAGACTGGAATAAAACGCGTGAAAACTGCCGACCTTTCTACTTATCTCCTTAATGAAGTAAAATTTAGAATGTTCTTGAATGTTACTTGAGATTTTTTCAATCCCGCTGTCGTTATCGATATAAAAGCGTTTAACTATTTGTGATATCCTTACTAAGCTATGAAGGTGATTTCTGGTGAATTAACTTTATATTCACTCAGTCTTACCTGCTAATTACTTGCTGATGGGATGTAAAGATCCATGTTTTCGACGTAAGGCTACCAGAAATATTCTAAGTCGATGAACATGAACGAACACTCGTGCAAACTTGTGGGACGGAGGGAAAAGTGAAATCAGACATTTGTCTGACACCTGTCATTCTCAGCATAATTTTGGTTTTTTTCTTGTTTATCTCTATCCGTCTTACTAAATTATCTCCATAACTAATAAATTATCTCCTGTCTTTCTTTGTTTGCTGTTCTGTTAACTCCCATTTTACGAAAAAAAACCCATGTAAATTAAACTTAAAACACAGTAATAAAAACAAACATTGATTGGTAAATAACTTTTTTAAAAAAATATATATCAAAACATTAATATTTGCTTAATAACATTATTAGCTACAATATTTTCTGATAGCATTTCTTTATTTCTAAATCTAAGACCAAAAAGATGAAACCGCGTTTTGCATCGCCTCGTTTCCATGCAGAGAAATTGCACTCGCCAGATCGACAAAAATAAATCCAATATTTGGTGCTTATCCATAGTATGTAAATGAGGGAGTGTTTCCGGACAGAAAATCGTTGAGAAATCTTCTTTTGCAATTTGTTTGATGTTGACCCCGTTTTTGTCATAGATTGAATGGGCTAATACTTCAACCGAACCCGGTCTCGAGCCCGAGATCGAACGGGGGACCTCTTGCTTCTAAAGCTGAAGCACTAACCAATAGGCTATGTTGAGAGTTGCGAACACAAGTCAGAAATTTTTAATGTGTTTGATACGTAATTTGTAACGCATGCGCACTTTTGCATAATTCGAAAAAACACTGAAAGACAAAGTATAAACAAATAATTAGAAACATAAAATTTGAGAAAGAAACAAAAAAAATAACACAAAAAATTTTTTTTACGGGATTGGAACTCGCGCTCTCACAGATTACAAACACAAGACATTAATACTGCGCCACACTTGAAATGATATCGATCAAATATAAAATTTATAGTTTTATCGACATTACTATGAGATACGAAATTATATTAGAATAGAAAAGTTGAGTATAAAAAAATTAAAAAATAAACCTTTAAAATAACCCTAAAATAACTCCATAAAAAGAATTTTATTAGCGGCTTATCACTCTATTTTATTAATTTTGCTCAGAATATCTGAATTTATTAAGATTTAGCCAAAATTTATATCTGCAAGCGAAGAAATTAAACCGAGTTAATGAAACGGGTGTCAGCAACAAAATGTTGATAAATTATGATTATTAGCAAACAATTTTATGCAAAACAATTTTAGCAGTTTAGTTAATATTTGAAAAGCCAATATAATTACAGTGCGAAGCGTATGTGATACATGTAGCTGCTTAACGTTTGTTAAGATTCAACTTTATAAAAGAAAACTTACTGTTCCAATTTTGGTCAAAAAAGAACCCAGCAACAAAATTGTCCACTCTAATTAACGTCACTGTCGGACCTTTATCAATACACTGAGAGTGCAATGAATGCTGCGGGTCAGAGGCGGCATGGTAACAAGGAACCCAGTTCTTGTTACCAAACTTCTTTGAGGCAAGCCATATGTTAAGGCGTTCCTTCCAAGATGGTATGTGCCCAATTATTGCTGACTTAAAACCTTTAAGAGAAAAACAGATAGACTTTTAATGACACTTTTAATGTTTCATTCAGACAAAAATGTATCAAGCACTCATCTGATTAGAAAATGATTGCCATTCGTAAAGATATAAATTCAAAATATAAGTTTACAAAGAAAAACCCCAAATAACGGAGCTCTAGGATAACCCATTTCAAAACTTAGCTGGATTTATTGCTCTGTTGAAGTGTCTATATGACGTTCTTTCAGCCATTCAGTATGCTAAGTCCAGAATAGACCATGACGTCTATCTAGGAATCTTGTATCTACTCTCTCCGCTATATTATTTCAATGTTTCATCGTATTTCCATACAAACCCAATCATTTTCGGGTTATTTCAGTCTTAAATAATCGACTTTTGTTGTATGAAAAAGCAATAAACACTGAAATGAAGAGTAAACGATTCCTAAAGTCAAAATCAGTTTATGTGTTGATAAATAGACTGAGATATCTTCGAATAAATTACTTAAATCATAAAATTGTCAAAGTTTACCAATAATGCTTTGGCGAGCTTCATTTGGCTGGAAAATACAGTTATCTCTGATGCTCAGGTTTATGTCATCGATTGCTATGTCTGACAAAAAGCCATCACCAACAATCCCTTCAAAGATGACCTGTTTTAAAGGAAGTTGTTAGTCAATATGCAAATCCTCAACATCATCATATTCGTCATCAACATCATTATCATTTTCATCATAAAGAGTTGGGCCCCGAACCATTATTTTTTACCTCCCTCTCCCTCTAAGTCAATCTGAACTCGTCCTTCGATTGAGCTTCAGTATATAGATCTGATAGATAAAAACTTCATAAAAGCGAAGATAATACAATGGTTTTTGTTTATTCTTTGTCAAGTGGCCCTTTTAAAGGCAAGATAGCTAAAGTAAAATGTACTCAAAAAAGTTTGATAGAGCTCTGAAATAATGGTTATTGCCAAGCTTTTCACTACAATTATTATTCAGTACCAGTAAAACTGCCTAGTTAAAAATATACCACTAGGAATATCAATCTCTATAATTCACATCTATTACAAATTAAACAGAAATATTGTTTGATATGACTCTCGAGTTTAAAAATGTCAAAACGTATAGGTCAACTTCATGAGATATACGCATGGTTCATTTCTCCTTGAGGTTTAAAATGTTTGTGTGTTTGTAATTTCTGACCTGTGTGTAAAGTATATCGAAGAAGAAACAGCGGTTCACGGCAGCTAACAATAGATCTAAAAGTTCATCATCAGCGATAGTCTCGAATAGTTTAGAAGGCGTAGGTTTTTAGTACTAAAAGGAAGTTACATATCACGTAACCATAAAAAATAAAGTGATTTTGAGAACATTCTTGTGTCTGAAAAATAAATCATAAAATCAGGCAAAACAAAATATAGCATCAAATTATTAAAAGTAAAGTTTTTTCCTAGCTAGCTGCATGACGCCGATTATCTTCCATCTGTTGACCTTCCTGGATAAAAAAAACATTTCAAATGGAGATTTTTGTTCCTAGCAAAACCTTATTTCCATTTACCGACATTGTAAGTATGGACAATTGACTTAACTTTTACTTAACTTGTACAAGTGTGCAGATCTTGGCAGAAACAGCCCAAACCGTGCACCTCGTGTTGTAGAAGTATACAGTAGAAGCTCTGCTGTTGTTGGGGCAGTAAAGATGCGACCAAATACACTAAACAAGTTACTGTTAACTGAATGGTAAAGATACTTAGCTTCCTAACGCTTCAAAACATCTCCGTAAATCTGCACCACACACACTACTATTGCACACCCGTTTTTTGAAGTATAAATGATTCTACAAGCTGCCGCGAGATTCTGCTTTAGAAGTGTTTCATTTACAAATCATTTTTACCAAACATAATTGGTACACAAACCTTATATGGATAATCACTTGATATTGGGAGTAGTGCTTGGTTCCAACGGTTTCCATGGTTGCTGCTCAATCTCCACAAAAGTAGTTTTTGTTCATTCTGCGTTTTTAAATATATGTTTAACCTGCCCATATTGTCACCATACATGTGATACTTAAAGGAAACGCAATTATAAAATGAAGGAACTATTCGAGTCTCCAAGATCGCGTTATCACCTTGACATCTTGGGTAAGAGGATTCGATATAATGAAACGCATTCTTGAAGCCATGCACTAAAAAAGAGATATTATATATTATTAAAAGCTGTATCGAAAAACTATATCTATTTATTTATCAACTGTGTCAAAAATGCAGTTTAAGACTTTTTTATGGGCTTAGCCGCTATGGTATATGAACCAATATACCATAATCTACAAAATATAATATGGTTAGCGTACGAGTCAGCATAAAATTAAAAGAGAGCTAAAAAATCGCTTTGCACCAGTACTCGAGTTGAATGAAAAGGAAGTCATTGAGATGTTAAAAACGCGACACCAGGGAGTACAAAGAAAGCAACTAAGTATGGCGTGAAAATATTTCAAGACAAAAGTTGGAAAGTATATTCTGACAATTTAAGCATTCGTTTTAGTCAAAGCAAAACGATTTTAACAATACAAGTTGAGACAATTTACGAATTGACTAAGCTAATAAGTTACTTTCTCTAACATTTTCAGAGTGGCATTTGAGCCCCGGGAACAAATTCCAATCGAGAAAACAAATTCTACTTGAGGTAATGAATTAACAGGAACTTAATGCCTGCCTAAAAAGTTTTTATACATTTGACAACATAGGAAACTTAGCCGGCACATGGCGAGCAAGGAATGCATTGCTTTCCTCCACCATCGTGCAAGCTCATAATGATTTTAGCGAATATTGTGTTTCTAGCGTTCTCAATGGTTCACTTAATCTTGGCTATCAGCTCATATATCGAATGACCATATATGGAAACTAACAAAAACTATTGTTTAGCAATTTATTAAAAGTTTTTCGCTATTTTCAAGTATCGAAGGGTTCGGAAAACTCGTGAAATTAATTAAACAAATATTTCATTCGCGCTTGTTAGATATGAAATGATTATAGCCATCTCGGCGCTAAGCACCTCGTTGGCTATTTACCATCTCATATCCAACGCGCTCTTGGAATAATTGAACCAATCAGAACGCTAGAAACGTAATGTTTGAGATTAAAAATTTAATAATACTGGCTAAATTGAATCTGTAAACATTAACAGGTTTTTTTTTTCACTCATTCAAACAGTGTAAATTTGACAAAGTTTGCGTAGTATTATCGTCGCGTTTTATAATTAATTCAGAAAAGCGTGCGCACGTTTGACAGTTAACGTTTTCATAGACATGCGACTTATTAGGAAATTAGTTAAGCTGGAACTTATAATTATTTGTACACTGTTAACTTCCTGTTTCTTGTGTAAAAATATAAAATATACATAACAAATTGCTGCTCTGGTTAAAACGTTTTTGAGGAAGTACTCTTAAATTAAAATTTCCTTGAAGAAAGCTAGAGACCAGGGCCCAGTTATTCAAAGGCTGGTTAAGTTTAACCCTGGTTTAAGCAAAAATCCATACAGGAATTTCTTCTTTAAGAAAAGGTGAACGGATATTTATGAATACTGTTTGAATTTTTCTTGGAAAAGCCATGATATTAAACCCCAAATTACAGCTAAAATCTTTCCTTGTAAGACTGAAAACAAGACCGTGGGTTAAACATTTAACCCTGGGTTAGCACTAATCGACTTTTGAACAACCGGGCCTAGCCAAACTGATTCGTTGAAAATTTTATACTTTATATTTTTATACATAGAAGTACCTGGTCACATGAATCATTTTCATAAAATTTTAGAAAAGTATGATCCCTTTTCTTCATACAAATAAAAGTCGAGAAGTTTTGTCTTGGGAGCGGTTTTAATAAAGCAATTATTCCACTCGTGCTTGTTGAATATGAGATGATTATAGCCAACTCGGCACTCGAACAATAATTGCTAAATATATTTTAAAGATTTTATGTTTTAAAATAAAAAAGGGAGTTGTAAAATTGTAAACTTAATGCGATCAAAATCTGCTATCGAAACTTAATGGCAAAATGCGAGAAACGTTGACATGGCGCTTTTAGTTACACCACAATCGCCTCAACCGCCTCAGCCGAGTTCCAATGACAATCGTATACACAACAAGGAAAATTGGGGGTGTATAACAAACATACTTCTTCGTTAGTGCATAATTATTTTTTATCATATAATTAGTTTTCTGTCAAATCTCCTATCAATCGCACGTGATGATATGAAAATCGTGCGCTCTGATTGGTAGTTTTTATATATGTCACCACATGTGATTGATATCGGTAGCTGATACGTGCTATATTTCACCGATTTACTATTTAAATATCGAAGTAAGTATATGATAAAAATATAAATGATATATGTAATATTGGTTTAACAGTCAATCTCTCGTTGTTTTATCTATAGCCGATTAAGTCACGCTTAAAACTATCCATTTTCTTTAGAATGGTCCATAATAACTCAACGTTCCTAACTCGGTTCCTAACTCGGTTCTTAACTCGGTTCCTAACTCTGTTCCTAACTCGGTTAATGGCTCGGTTCCTAAGCTGGTTCCCAAATCGGTTTCCAACTTGTTCCTAACTCGATTCCTAACTCGGTTCCTAAGTCGGTTCCCAACTCGCTTCCTAACTCGGTTCCTAACTCGGTTCCTAAGTCGGTTCCCAACTCGGTTAATATCTCGGTTCCTAATTATAATTCGAAAGTTAGCTTATCTCTTCCAGAACAAACTTTAGTATACGAGTAAGACATCGAAATTTGTGGAATCATCAGTACAAGTATTAACTGTTCTAGTAAAGTTCACACAGTTAATAAGTATTATTAACGCCAACTGCTTTGATACTTAAGGTCCTTTTCCAGGATACATATTTACTTTTTTTAAATTGACAAAAATTGATGAGAAATGTAATCAAAAGTATATATAGCCTTGTGTATGTACTGACTTTAAAATTTTCAAGAAGTTACAATACAAATTGTTTTATTTTTTGTCGTGAAAATGGAAGAGCATTAAATAAATACACCTAATGACGGAAAAACAATTTTACACAAAAAAGGTTTTGGAAGAGACAGTCCAAGGTAGTTTCAATTATAAGGTCTTTCTTTTTTTTCAAGCTCAAGTTTTAAGTTTACTCGAAAGTTTTAAACAAGCTGTTTTAAATGGAGAAGTTTTCTACAACTCGTTTTAAACTGATTTTAATTCTATTATAATTTAAAGGAAAATTTGTGTGTAACATCAAACAAGCTTGGCTAAACTTAAAAGCGTGTACTACTCGAAAGTTTAAAACAAGAGAGTTTTAAGCTAAAGTAGAAGTTCCCTACTATTTTGAAACAATGTTAATCAACAGTTACCTTCTCTTCCATAAATTGCAATTTTTACTGTTGGCCATTTTACCCATTTCTTTGGATAAATCCGTACATAACGAGCTGGATTTAGTTGAGTGTTACTGGTAAAAGATTCTTCTCCCTTTAGCGTCTACGACAAATACAAAAATAATATTATTCCTCTACAAAAATGACTTCACAGTGTTGATTAAGATATACCTATTTAGTAAATAAAACTGAATACTTTCTTTTTAGTTCATCCAAACAATTTTCTAGAACCCAGTAATAACCAAAAATGTTAGCAAAATCTAATGGAATCAGATAACTTATAAGTAATTCTTACCAATTTCCATTACTTCATATTAGAAAAAGGTTCAGTATACAAAAAGTGTACATCATCGATTTATACCTTGTTTATACCGTTTTCTGTAAACCATCTCCATTCACTTCCATCCAGTGAAAATTGCAATATATATTCGGTAACCCAGCTATTATTACTTGGTGTCCCTTCGGGGATAACACCACGAATATTGTAAACTGTTCCAATGTCAATCTGGACATATTCAGTATCATTTTCAGTTGCTGCTTTCCAGCCAGATTCATTCCCGTTAAATCGGATTTTACTTGGTGAACTCCCTGGCGATGTGGATGAAGCAGTTATAGATATGTCTGGTATCAGGTCGGAGTCTTCCAGACCAACAGAAGGTGGAGTGTCCAAGACTGAAAAAGAGCACAAGGGTTTGAAATTAATTTCAAAAACGTAAATGTAATATGCCATAATATTCAGCAGAATGTAAGTTTAATTTGTAGAAAGGCACAGTTTTTAATATAATAAGGATGCACTTTGTAACTTTGTGTACGTAGACCTTGTCTTGAACACACCCCGAACATATAATAATCTTAAATAATAATAGCAATAAAATTAATGATAACAATAATAATAAGAAGAAGAAGAAGAAGAAAAAAAAAAGAAGAATAACAACAACAATAAAAGTAAGAAGAAGAAGAAAGAAGCCGAGAAGGCTGAGAAGTATGGACCACTACGCTTCGAACTTGCAAGGCGTTACCAAGGATATAAGATCATCCAGCTGAATGTGATCATAGACGTTGTAGAGGGATGGTATAAAGATGTTGAATCCCAAATGAGGAAGATCTTTGTTGTAAGAACAAAATATGTCTTGAAGAGGATGAAAAAGTCAGTCATTTCTGGCTCACTGAACATAGCTAGAATGTTTAAAGTTAAAGTGACTTAGGAAAAAAAAGAGAACAGTAGATTTTTAAATCCATCTAGATCCAATCGTAGAGTTTAGAGTTTTAGTCTACCTTTTTTTCAGAAATTGATTTCTTTTTGTTATCAGACATGTAAATTTAGAATTTTACAAGTTGTTTCCTAAACCACATAGCGCCCTATGCTGGTGAATTGCTATGCATCCTTCGTGTACATATACTGCAATAGTAACACTACTACTATTACGGAGTGGAGGGGGAGGAGGAAAAGGATTGCATTAGTTGCGCTCCCCAACCAATGTCTGACCCTAGTTTCGAAGGGTAATCTGCTGATTAGATTTTATTTATAACACGACATTATAAGTAATATGGGCGCAATTATGACCTCTCTTAGATTGACCAATCACATGGATAGCAATCGGTTTTGTTATCTGCCAACAATCAATGTCCGTTTTTCTCGTATCATTATTGGACGAGGAGATATCACCTGCACGTGAACCAACTTTGCTATTTCCCAGCAACCAAGCGCTCAACGGACAACAATAATATGTTATGGTTCGGTAAATAACAAAACCTGAAGTTAATTGCAAATAAATTAGGGTAATTTCAAAAGATTGGATGATTATAAAAAAATCCCGAAAAGGTACTTTCTCTTCTTCTTTAATAATTGGTACACAATAAAACTCTTATTGACCTTAACCTTGGGAATAAAGAATGTTTTGTGGTCCTTTGAGAGCCATTGGTAATTTTAGGACCACAAAACATACGATTGCTCTGGTTTCAGTCAATAAGTGGCAAATAATTAATAGAATTTTAACATCTCGAGACATAAAGCTTACATCCTGAGATGAAGTGCATGACCAAAACTGAACACCTCGCACCGACTGCAAGTTGGGTAGCTAGATTGGCTGGTGCCGGATCTTTTTGGCTCATATGGAACAAATACAAAGGTTAACGTTTAATGATAGATAAGTAATAAACAAGAAATAAACATACAAATCACAGATGTTGGTTCCAGTTTTATGTTTTGACTTCCAAGGAGTTTGAGTTCATTCCAGGAAACTTCGTTTCCCTGTTCTAATCTGCAATCTCTTGCCAATTGTTGGATTTTCTCCGAAGTTAACACTTTATCCCAAATATTATAACAGAAGAGTGATCCTTTAAAACTTGACCTCTCATCATATCCGCCAAAAAACGTATCCTGGTCTTGTCCAATAACAAGGCCAAGATTAGAAAGAGAAAAGCTTTTTTTCTTATGTCCTGCTGAACCAATTTTTGCTCCATCCATGAAAAATGTTCCGTGTCCATCATTAAGTGACATCGTATAACAAAAGTGGTGCCAGTGACCATCTTTGAAGACGTCCGGAACTTTGATTTTGCTATTAAAATTGTAGATGTTGGTTATTCCAAAACACTTACTACTGTATCTGTTATCTATTAATTACAAGAAAAAAATTAGACGAACGAATGCCAACATCTGCCTCAACGTTTTGAAGACCGTAAAGATCATGTTCAGCTATTGCCAATAATATCAGAGATTATCTGAAGATGGCCGTCGGCTGAATAACAGCTGAAATGTTGAATAACATCAAAAATTGAATCTAAACGTTGAAGCATTTTAGGAATCTTTCTTCCACAGCAGTACGTTCAGTTGTAGTCATTTGCTTTGCACTTAAGATGGGCGGAGAGTTGATGGAATTCCTTAATATAAAAGCGAAATAAAGCCAGAACAAAAGTAAATACATATCTTAACAGACCTAACTATACAGTTGCTAAAAAAATATTAAAACAGTTACTGTTCATTTAAAGTTAGAATAATTGTGGTTACATATCAACCCCGCGCTAAAACAAAACGCAATCTCAGAAAAACCACAAACTTAAAGCACACAAAGCCGGAAGACATAAGCGCCGTTGATTGTTTAAGTAAACATAGTTTCGTTTAAACTACTATGCTGATAAAGGTCAGGTGCTGGCATGTGAAATTATTGGTTAAGTGTTTTGCCTTGCCACATTTTTTGAATGTCATATCGTTTAAAGTATTTCAATAACGTATTAAAAAATTGTATCTTTTCAAATCTACGAGCTAGTACATATGTGCTATAACCTAATTTGAAGGCAAGGTAAAGGGCACTGTGTATGGCCATGTTACAAGTGTTCTTTATCCCTCAAATCACCTACTTACATCAAGTCATTAACCATTATAAAATGTGATTGTGGGATGTATATCAACGTCAAAGGTCAACGTGAAGATAGCACAAAATTTGCTAGTAGATTAATTCCATGCAAGCATTATGGCTATTGATAATGGTTTAAAATAGCTACTATAGGATTAGTGAATTTTTCACTATATTAAATCTGCAAGAATTTCATACATTTGGTCGATAGCAGAAAACTATGAAGTATCGTGTTGACCAACTCTTATTATTGTATTCATTGAATGTAATGTAAGTTCTTACAAAACGTATATTTTGATTTGACGTTGTATTTCAACACTGCGATTCGTTTGCCGCCTTCTTCTGACATGACATCTGTAAATTCTTATGTAAAATCAAATATGCAAATATTTTGTATTTATATTACGCTTTAACAATTTGTAAATTAGTACTTTGTATGTATACAAGTTCATTGGCTCATTCAACTGCGGTGTTATCAGTTTCTGAACTATTTGTGGATGAGCGTCATTGACTCCTTCTGGATGAGAAACTAACAAAACGTAGGCTAGTTCCAATCTGACGCCGGTAATCATTTACTTAAACTGGAAAGACAGAAAAGAAGGCAATACAATTGTTCAAATCTCGACAGAGCCGGGGATCGAGCAAAAGGTTGTCGAAATGGAGAGGTCTTACCAACTGCGACAACTTATCCCGCTCATTTGGTCAAAGAAAAGAATGTGCTCTTGATCGTCCAATCAACCATCACAAAAACCTAGAAAGAATCTTAGGCAACAACCAATACTTAATCATTAAATTTAAATGTGGTATGTTTTTGAAGAAGCTAAAAATTTTGAATTCTTACCCAATATCAGTTTTTTCGAAGTTTACATAGAAATAATAATCTTTTCCTTTATCATCCTTGGCAAAATATATCTGGCAAAAATCATTTGTAGCATTCCTGTACATTAGAGATAGGACCGTTAATTCTATGATTGGTTTTTCGAATATGGATTTTATAGCAAAGCAAATGGTTCCTGTCTTTATCTCCTTTTCTTTATCCATGTCCAATTTAATAAATTCTGTTATCCCAGCGGTTGGGAAAACCATAGCGTAATCTTGTCCATACTCCACACCTATGTAAAACAAGTATGGCATTTTCGGTTAAAATAATCATTCGCAAGTTTTAATCAATAAAGCTTTGCTCACACAGAAGCAGACATAAAGTAAAATTTAAAATTAATTCGCCGTTTTGACATCATCTCGTTGCCATCTTCAAGATCTTAAGAATCAATGCATGTGGTGCTATAAGTGATAAGCAATAGACAATAGTTAAATAACTTAATGCCAAAAAAAATTAAAAAGTTCAAGTTGAAAATTAGCATAATAATACCTCTATACGAGAGGTGTGTGGGTTCTTTTAAGTCCCTCGACAGAGAGATCGAGAGACTGGGCCTACGGTTTAAAGTCCTTATCCGAGAAGACGCGAAATTCTGACCATTTGCAGATGTTACGGTGATCTCACACCCAAATTCGTGTTTACACTTCATCGGTTTTCTTTTCTGGCCATCTGTTTGGCTTTTTCGCAGTCAGTGATGTAATAACTGAATGTTTTATACAGCACTGAAAAATATAATTGTTTTAAAATCATTGCTTTGAGGGGTGAGGGGGTCACTTAAAAATTTAATGGAAAATTAGAGGGGAGGACATGAAAACATTTTTAGCGCTAATACATAAAATATTTCTATCGGCGAAATAGAGCACGCGTGATGTTGAGAGAGGCACGAGAACGCTGTGAAATCACGAAACGCTAGCAACGTTTTGAGTGTCTCTCCAAACATCACAAGTGCTCTGTATTTTGCCTAAAAGTCATAAAAAGTTGTGTTCTAATGCTTTTATGATATATCAAAACAAGTAAACGAAAACCATGACTTTATTGTTATAATAAAGCATAGATTTGAACCAATCAGAGCACGCAATATCATCGTATAGTCCATGAGCCAGACCGCGAAAATTTAGTTTTCGGTATCATCTCGAGGGAGTAAGTTTGAAGGCATTTATTTGATTATCAGTCATTAGAGAATAAGAAAATGCTTGATAGCAACATATTTGTGGTAGCTTGTGAGTAGGAGGGGAGGTCAAACATACCCCCTTGAAATACGTCGATAAAACATATGATTACGTTAAAGTTGATATCCACTCTTTTTACTGGAAGATATTGCCCTCAAATGAGTCCAAACAAAGCTAAATACATTTTAGTCAGGCTAGAAAACCATTACTTTTGTTTTCGCGTTTTAGAAAATATCCCTAGACCAGTCAAGTGCTTAATTACACGTCGAATTACTCCACTGGAATGATAAAAGGGTGAAAAATATTTAAAATGTTTGTTTTCATGTTTAACTTTTTAGTTTCAATGTCGAAATAGATGCATGTTTGTAATGAAACAAACGTTTATGATCAGGTAGGCAATGCAATTTGTTACTAGGTTCAAAACCAAAGAAATTGAGCCGAGTTTCAGTAAGATCAGTAACCAGGCCTTAGGCCTAATTTTTTGGCGGCCATCATTGATGACCAGAGTGACTGTCTTCGCAGCTGTGTCAGTAAGTATACAAACCTTTCTTTGTATTTCAATTATCAAGAAACGGTCAGAACATCTAATGATACTTCTACGAATGGGGACCTTCCATACAATCTGTAACATGCTGTCCATCCTGGGAAAGCGGTTTGGCAATGCAGGCTTGAAAAACGTAGTGGCGGAAGGGTCCATAAATAGTGTTGTTGATGGGAAGCAATACAACAGGGCGATTAGGGCCCACAAGTGCGTCTTTAAAGCTCTAATACGTCTGGCGTGGGACGAATTTATCAAGAAGATTGAAAACAGCTTTGATGCGCTTCAGCTCAATTTAGTGAGTCAGTTACTTAGTCAGCAAGCATTTGAAGACCTATTACAAGACCCATTAACAACGTAAGTAATTGCCATGTGGAGAGAGTTCCAGGAGAAGCTTCGCTACAGTAATGGAGAACTATCGGCGTTTTAGATGACATATGTTGACATGGTTGAGCGGGTTGTTCTTGGTCTTCTCCGTGCGTCTAGGGAGGGTGGCTGGAATTTGCATCTGTACGCCGTTCGCACAATGATCCCATGGTGTTTTGGATATGATAAGAAAAACTATGCTCTGTACCCACAGTTTATTATGCACAGATGACCAACCTTGATGAAACGAATCCTCATGTGTACGAGGCTTTTGCAAATGGACATTTTTCAGTACAGCTGCCAAAGGAGAATACGTTTGGTAGAGTTCCAGTAGACCAAACCACGGAGGTTACTGTGAATAAAGATACCCAGACGCCTGGGGGAACTAGAAGGTTCAGTCTTAAGCCTGGTGCCGTTAAGCGTTAGTACATTACTGCAGGGTACCAAATTACATTTCTTGGGCAGCTCAGGAACATGAAAGAAAGGAATTGCACGTCGAGCCAAAAGGACGAAGAAGCCGTTATTGCTGTGGTTGAAGTAATTCAAAACTGAAACAACTCTCTTTCAGACAGCCAACAAGAATTGCTTAGTATTTCTACAGCAAAAGCTCCACCAAGTGAAATTAAAGTAGACTTGTAAAACGTACATGAAATCGGGGAGGAATGCTATGCAGCTTTCAAGGAAAAGCGCCTAAAGAAGACGCCCAAGGTTAAGAAATTTTAATAATACAATGAAAGTTAACAAGTTGAAGACCTTTAACTCAATGAACAAGAAAAAGAAAGTGACATCAGATGACAGGACCGTCCTCAACAAAGCTGACAGGTCTCTATTTGGTCGAATCATAGTTATGGAGCAAGCGCGTAATATTGAATTGCAAGAGGTTCTTGTTCATCCTCTTGGACCCCTTCCATGGGCTTTTTCTACACCAGATGGGGTTTTTCGCACTACCAAAAAGGCAGCTTTAGCACTAGCACTCCAAAAAATGCAAGGCTAGCTGACCATATTCCTTGCGACGCAGCAGTGGTAATTGATAGAATGGCTCTAGTTCAGAAACTGAATGCAGATCATCTCACTTTTGGAGGTGTCTCTGACAGTGTTTTGAGTATGGTTTTACAAGCAGGTGCGCCTTGCAAGAGAATAGATGTGGTGTTCGATCAGTACCAGAAACAGTCCTTAAAGAACAGTGACAGGTTTATGCGAGGAGGGAAGACTGGCCATCGGTTATGTAATATAACATGTTCACAGATCGTTCGCCTCATTAGTTTCCTAGTGGAGCAGTAGAAAACCAAAGACTAAGCACGAATTTAAGTTTAAAAGTTACATGCAGTAAAATGACGTAAAAATTATAGTTAAAATTTGGATTTGAAATACTTTATTGTGGATACAAAAGCGTTAAGGGTGTCCTGCGCAAGAACTTAGGGACTTCTGTCTCCAAACATGGATGAACAAAAACGTTGTTGGTTGTCACTGGATTCATTTTGCACGAACCACCCAATCGGTTATGTAAGTTGTTATGGTAACAATTACTTAGCAGTTTCCATGGCAACGACATATATTATTTCATCAAATAAGGAATGCAGAGTCTCCGCAGAGTCCCCACCCTCGGTAACGTCCTCCCGTGGGAAGCTCCGCTCTTATCAAAACCGTATTCGTCGCTTTATAAGCAAGATAAGCGCGGGAATTTTGATTTTGGGATCCGCAATGGTGCTGATGTCATCATTTTCAGAAATTCAAAAAATCGTTCTCGAATTGAGCCAAAGCCATTTAAGATGATACAAAATAGCGTTTTAAGTTGCATTCCTGTCGAACTCTCCCTTCAGACACAAAATCTTGACATATTTGAAATATGGCTTTTTGAGCTCCCATTAAAACTAATTGCTATCAGGCATTTTTGAACTTCCGGGTACCTATTCTTTTCAAAAAGTAACCTGAAGTTTATTCCTCCGAGATGATACAAATCGACCCTACCGGCTCATGGACTAGTAGCTATATTTTAAATTATGCTATTCATTATACCTAGTTCTAAGCATAATGCGGGATTATAAGATGAGTTGATTGATATTTAACTAAAGTATTAACTACACTCACCCGGATAATCACACCTATATTTTACTTTTAATACGGGTGTTTCTGGGCAATGAGGGTCACCCAAAGTTGCAGTATTTACTGTTATGTTACAATTTTGTCTTCCTTGACACAAATACTTTAGCGTACGCTCCCCATTTACACGTTTCGTACAATCACTTTGACATCCACTGAAAGAAAACCTTCCGCCATAGAGAGCTAACAATATATAAATTACTTGGCCTTTTTGACAGCTGATGTTTATGTTTCCTTTGCTACATATCGTCTTCTCGCTGGAAATGTTTCTTGCTGTGTATAAAAAAATAAAGTTATATATTTCATTTTAAATTGATAAATCAAGCAAAAATGCTAATCTTGAAATGAAAAAAACAAAACAAAACAAACGATGATTCAATTGATTTGATTTGATTTGATCATTACCAAATGATAATATTTGGAAACGTCACTGTTTAATCCCTTACATACGCATATGTAAGTAATGCTTGTGGTATGTGGCTACAGCTAAATCCTTTACGAGCATAGTGTTAAGCGGTTAAGAGGTCTTTTGACTCCCCTTCTACGGAACTCTAATACATTGCAGGTTATCCCCCAACAGACGCTGCTACTCATTTGCCTGACCCGGAAGGATGAAAAACTGTGTTGGCTAAGGCGGAAAAGGTCACACAAATATTCGAATCTCGGCAAAGTGCCTGGATCGAACTGGGGACCTTGTGGTCCTTCCAATCACTGCATGTGTGATCACTGTGTGTTGGGGTTAAAATTTGGAAATGTCCAAGAGCGTAAAATTAAAAAAGAAAAGTTCTAGTAACAACCAAGAGGCTGCGGTGGCGTGTGACCAAAATGATAATTATCAAGTTGTAATTGAATGTATACGTATACATCATATGGTTTTCAGTAGCTACCTTGTAGTCACTATAATAAGTGTTAAAGCCATATTATAGTAGTAGCCATTATCCCTCAAGTCTACTATAGATAGTGGTGGACCTAAAAGTTAATATCCCTGGACAGCTGTTGCTGGCCCGCGTAGGACTTGACCCCGAAGAGCTAACCTTTTCGGCTGAATCTTTTAGCTAGGCAGCTGTTGCATTGGAGTTCTGAAAGTTAGCGCTAATGGCAACTATTTAAAACCTAAAATCCTGGACGGAATGATTTAAGACAGTTGGTCTTTTTTGCCGCTTTTTAGGTGAGGTTTCAACTCTAAACAAAATTTATAAAAGGCTCCATCAGTATCCTAATATTTAATCTACTTCTAACAATGTTGGAATATCTTTTTTCCATTTGGTCTATGTAAATTGATTTCCAAATTTTGCAAAATTAAATGGGGGAGAGATAGAGCAGGTGGGAAGAGAGGATAGTGGTCCAAAATTGTTGTCCCACACACTTTGTACGGTATCGAGGCAACTAAACCATCTGAGGTAAGCAGCGGTTTTTCAATATACCAAGATATTTATTCATGGTGGCTAACAGTCAAGCTCACTACTTTATGGTAGATAGAGAAATGAATGCTCTTAAAGCAGTTTTCGTGTATATTTTAATGGATTCAAATTTGGTTCTAACACATATGTCTTACTTGTGCAGTTTCCCCATTCAGTTGAAGCATTTGGAAATTCATATGAGGTTGCGCACCATGGCACGCCATTATTGTCCACAGTCGTGCAGTTTGAGTACATGTTGTCCATGTATTTAAAAGGAAAGGTACAGCACTTCGCTTCGGTAGTTTTGGTCAAACAAAAACGTGCTAGAAAATAATAAAAGAAAACTCACAAAAAACACTTTGGTTAATTTTTTAGCGAGTTGTTCTTAAGTCGCCTAAAGACGCCTATGGTTGGTTAAAATAACTGTGTCTAGAGTAGGTTTTTCTCACCTAGTGCAGTATTTTAAAGTCTTTTGTAAAATCTGCCAATTTGTAAACAAAAAACGAACTAAAACAGTCTCTAAATCTCACTGTATTGTAAACGCAATGCCAAGTTGTCTTCTCTTCACAATTTAAAGTAAAATTTTAGTTTCTTCCAAGCTAATTTTTATAATAATTGCAGATATTCGTTCATAGAGAAAAATATTAAAAAGATATACTTCTTAAGAATCAATGCGAAGGCAGTTTTCAAAGCAAATGCGAAACGAAGCCTTTACTGAAATTTGTAAAAATCTGAAAGAAAGCAAATACCTTGTCTTAGAATTTATCAACATGCCTTTTGTGATGTTAATTCTATCAATGTTTCAATAAAACATGTACAATAAAAGAACTCAATTAGCATTTAAAGTGTTTTCTTACTCTGCCATCTCCAACTGAATAAGTAATAAATCGCCATCTTGAAGATTTCTTGTCAAAACAAGTCAAATCTGTATATTTTCGCTCCCAAATGTTTGCACCATAAAACAAACTAATTACATCAATTGAAAATCCGCTATTCAGTAAATGACTGTGGCAATAGTTTGAATTCCATGTTTAAAAAATCCAACAGAGAAATTAAACTTTTAAAAAATGTCCCAAACTGCTACACAAGAAACCTAAACTCTAAAAGTAAAAGGCGAGAAACTGTTGGACTTGCGCCCGAAAGCCCGCCAAATTAAATAACTTAAGCAAAACAATTTCTTGATTTCAGTTAAAATGTTGAAGTTTCAAAGTTTTTGTTTCGCTTACAAATGCAAACAAAATCGGAAAACGGATGTCTTTTAGCAAATAAGGGCATAAAATGATTAGTGTATGGGTCATAATATGAGACAATGTATTAACTCACCACAGGGTCCTGTATCTTTTGTAGGTGTGCAACCCGAACTTTCTTTCCAATTCAATGTACCTTGCTGTCCAAAGCCAGAAACCTGCCAGAAAGGAACTGCAGAACAGTGGTTTTAGAGTCTATACCATGTTGCTATATTTGTTATTGAGTTAACTTTACAAGTGTTACACTGTACAATCGACACGGACACATAAACGTCATAAACATATATAAACATATATTGACCTGGTTATAGACCGAAAAGAAGATAAACTACTCTCATATGTCAAAACATGTCACGATCTACCGTCAGATCACTTTGCAGTTGTTTGTTCGCTTGATGTCCCTAGACCTACACTCACCAAGAAACACATAAGATATCGAGATCTGAAACATATCGATACTCAGCTCTGGAGAGCCGATCTACAGTTTTCTCTGTCTAACTGTTCCTCGACATCCACTGAATCGATCACCGATCATTATAACTCTACCCTCCTTGAGCTCTTGGACAAACATGCCCCAATAAAATCACTGAAAGTAAGACCCCGTCCTAATGCACCTTGGTTTACCAAGGACTTGCGGAAGTTGAAAAGGATGAAACGAAGACTTGAGAGGAAATATATGAAGACTGGGCTTGAAATTCACCGCCAAATGTATAGAGCCATGTGTGATACCTATACTGCCTCGCTAGATGAAGCTAAAGCAGCATACTACAAAGCAAAGATCTCAAACTCTAACAATCAGCAGTTATTCCAACTGATTGACAGCCTATTTAAGGTCAAAGCCACTCCTCCTCTGCCTTCCTGTGACTCCCTACCCGAACTCGCTGAGGCTTTTAGTAATTATTTCCACCAAAAAATTAAGATCATGCGTGAAGATCTCGAGATCTCCAAAATGTTATCTGAAGAGCCTTCAGTTTCCGTCAACCCAGTTCCTGCTCAGGCATCTTTTCTGGAATTTGCTCCTGTGACAGAGTCATACATATGCGATCTACTCAAAAAGTCTCCTGCTAAGTCATGTCAGCTTGATCCAGTCCCTACTCGTATCTTAAAACAGAATTTAGACCTCCTTGTTCCAACGATCACTAAAATTATCATTACCTCACTAACAGAGGGTGTGGTTCCTTCGGCTCTGAAGAAAGGGATAACATTTCCATCATTAAAGAAGACCAAGACTGACAAGGAAGAGTTTCCCAACTATCGACCAATTACAAACACTCCATTCCTGTCGAAGTCACTGGAGCGCGTTGTCTCAACTCAAACAACCAACTACCTATCAGAAAATGACCTGTTTGCTAAACACCAATCGGCATACCGAATGTTTCACAGTACGGAAACAGCAATGCTACGTGTGACAAACGACTTACTCCGCGAAATCGATTCCGGGAATGAAGTTGTTCTAGTGTTGCTAGACCTATCAGCAGCTTTCGATACGATCGACCACACGCTTCTACTGGAGAGACTTGAGCATCGCTATGGCTTTGGGGGATCGGTGCTAGCATGGTTTCAATCATACATCACAAACAGAGAACAATCGATTGCGGTGAGGGATGTTGTTTCAACTGCTAAGCCTTTACATTATGGTGTACCACAAGGATCTGTCCTTGGACCGCTACTGTTCTCCCTCTATTTTGCTCCATTGGAAGATGTAATAAAAGCTCATGGCATTAAATGCATGATGTTTGCAGACGATACTCAACTTTACTTGTCAATAAGTCGCACAACTAATAGAACCGCAATTTTAACCAAATTGGAACTTTGCGTCAAAGATATACTTATCTGGTGCACCAAAAACAAACTAGCATGTAATCCTAGCAAGACCGAAATCGCCCATCTCTCCTCTCGTTTTAAACACTGTGAGTTAATACCCAGTATCTCCATCAATAACATCTCGATAGAACCAGTACCTGCTGCACGTGATCTTGGCATCACTGTGGACAGTCACCTAACACTTAACTCGCACATCAATAGTATTTGTAAGGGAAGCTGTCTAGCAATACGCAATATTAGCCGGATCCGGAAATACTTAAATCAAGCTGACTGCGAGAAACTTGTTCATTCATTCGTCACCTCTCGCCTCGATTCTTGTAACAGTATTCTCTATAGTCTTCCTGAATCACAGTTATCTAAACTTCAAC
>JAOTRI020101115.1:0-14170 GCA_028564885.2 Zoanthus sanctaehelenae
CAAAGAGCAGGGTGGTGATCCCGGTGTTGTGGTCTGTTTCTTCCATTGAGGGCACTTCTTATCGGCTGCCAAGTTACTCCTTAACATGTAAGCAGCTCCGGCGGACTTTCTAAGACCCTCAACTTTCTGACCTCATCTGTATATGCTTGTAACAGGTTCTGAAGAGTCCTGATGGGAGAACTTGTGTATGTATATTATTACGCTATGGAGCTACCTTGACTGCATCTTGGATGATGTTAAAATAATTCTTTTTCCCTTACCAACAAAATAGCTGATAGCACCACAGCCGGTAATGAGGATGAACACTGCATGGTATTCATGGTTTCTGTTTTTTCTTCAACATTACTCGATAACATTATTCTGTAACTGGCAGCAAACCTAATACATTAGTTAATTTCCATGGGTGAACTACAATTCACGGTATCGAAACTTATCGGTCTACACCTGGTTTGTTGACCATTGACTTGCAAAAATCTGCAATAGACTCTTTCTTTGATGACTCGGACAAAACTGCTGTAAACTTGTGCTTTTTTACCTTCAACCGGCGAGATCTGCTTGTTTTCTCGGTTCCAAGCTCTTGGTAGAGACCTTTGGATATCTGTCTTCGCGTTTTGACTTGCTCGTGGACTAATTACGTAATTCATACTCGATTTTCAATGGTCCAAAACTTTGAACCAGATAGTTACCAAAATACACAATAAAGAGAATTTTCACATCGATGCGTTTTGAAACGTTTTTGTCTAGCATGCTTCACCGTCTCGTGTTATTACGTACGTATTAATAAGGAAGGAAACTCCGTTCTTCTGCTGGAGTGAGTAACCAAAGACATGCAACGGCCCATTTCTTCGCATCGTACGTATCACAACCTAACTTTCAAGATGTTTAACAACATTCGCTCCCAAAATCGCTGTGATCAAACAAATTTTACTACATTTCCTTTAGATTCGAAACTTTGACAAATTCACAGTACCATTATACAGTTCTTTGATATTGACAAGGTTCTTTAAAGCCTTCTTAGCCCAGGCACACAGCAAAAGTTGTGTTTTTCCTAATATTGTGTCCTAAATCAATTATATTATAGCGGGTATGGGTTTCTATGTGTCATATAATAAATGCATGCTATATCCAGTTTTCCGTCATTTTTATTCATCTGTTCTGTCACAGGTACCTTGTTTCTTATATTTTTCATGCGTCTGCTACCTTCTCTTAAGTGGAATATATTTCCAAAAAGAAAAGAAAAAAAAAGTTCAGAGTGATTGGGTTCCTACTTTAATTGTTGTGCCGCGGTCCAAGACAAATTTCTCATGTTTATCGTGTTTTTGAAATAGGCTTTTGCATTAAGTTGGCCATAATATTTTTTCATGTCCTATTATTAAGTTTGCTTACGAAAACTATGAAAACAGTCCAATTTTATATGCATGCTTTTTCTTTTTCTAGGAGATATATAATAAGGAAGACGCCACTATGAAACTAAAAGTCGTTTTGTTGTGTGACGAGTGGGGTTCCTCAAAGGGCGGTCTCTCTACTTTCAATAGACAACTTGCTATTCACCTGGGCAACCTTTTTGTTGATCTTGAAGTTTGTTGCTATCTTCCTGAAGTCTCTGATCGTGATAAAAATGCTGCTGAAAAAGACAACGTTACTTTGGTTGAAGCGGAGGATATTCCAGGTAACAGAGATCCATTGTTAAAGCTGCATCAGTGGCCAAGCCAGTGGCCTTCTCCAGATGTGATCATTAGCCATGGTCGAAAGTTTGGCAGTGCGGCATACTTCATTAAGAAAAGACATCCCAGTTGTAAATGGATTCATTTTGTGCACGTAAACTATGAAGAAATGGGAAAATACAAAGTCGGTGACAAAGAAATAAAAATGAACAATCAAAAAGATTCAGACGAAATGAGCTGTTGCAGAAGCGCTGATGTTGTCGTTGCTGTAGGTCCACATTTGTTAGATAGGTACAACAGAGGACTTTCTAGTGAACAGAAGAAAGCACAAGTATTTTATCCTGGCCTGAGCAAAGAATTCGAAGATTTATCTCAGAAAAACTTTGGGAGCGAAGAATTCCATGTATACACATTTTGTCGCTGTTCACCAGAAGATTTTGAATTAAAGGGAGTTGACGTACTGGCAGATGCAGTTGGAAAACTTGGTAAAAAGTATAAAGTGCATGTTGTAGGTGTGCCGGAGAACGAGGAAGAAAATACTTTTGAGCACACTTTAGAGAAAAGTGCAATAACAAAGAATCAGCTCTATGTACGAGAATATTGCAATAACCGAGAAGAATTGAAAAGAATGTTATGTGAGGCAGACCTTGTCGTTATGCCTTCACGAGCAGAAGCTTTTGGTCTGATTGGATTGGAAGCTCTTTCAGCTGGTGTCCCTCTGCTTGTTAGTGCAGCCTCTGGTTTGGGTATGACTTTGAAGAAGTTGAAGTTTGGTAATAATTTTGTTGTAGAATCCAATAACTCTCAAGAGTGGGCAAAAAGAATTGAAATACTGCACGAAAAAGAGAGGTCTTGTAGAATTGAGGAAGTGAAAGAAATGAGAAATCAGTATGGAGAGAAATATCAATGGGAGGACCAGTGTTCAAGACTGGTTGAATTGTTCTCAGATAAATTGAAAATTATTGACAACGGGTAATGGACTACAAACAGATGTCGTGTGTCATTTTCATTAGACGAAGCACTGTTATAATGCATCTCTATTGGTGGTATGCTAGACAGTAGAAGGAATCGTGGAGAAGACAAATTTGCATTTGTATCAGTATTTTTCCCAAGGGGAAGGTGGAAGATATTGCTTTAATGTATCTCTATCAGAGTTATTCCACGGGGTGTAGGGAAGATGAAAGGGTTGAAAAGGTCAAGAGTTAGACAGTTGAGTGTCAAGTCTTTTCTAGGCTGAGATACTGTAGGCCTACTAACTGGGAACAATATCTTTACCACTCAAAAACCTTTCACATGAGAGAGACACACACATAAACGCAGAAGTATGGAGAACAAAGGCAGCAACTAGCTTCTAAATTATTTTAAGACCCTTGGTGTTGCGGCCGGGAACCGAGCTCATGCCCTCCACACGATGGACTTCTCCAATAACGTAACAAGGATGCAGTATAATTTAATCAAGATGAAAGAATATAATTCAAACCGTGACAGTGGTTGAGAAACGTAATCTTAATTAGCATGTATTTAATTCCAGTACTGTTTTACTTTGTCTTTTTTTTACAACAACAATGTTAATAATTTCTTGAACTGAAATGAATTAAAAACAGATAATTCCTAATTATCTTATCAAACTATATTAGAGAAACTGGAACTGCTTTATGAAATTAAACATTTTATGAAAGTCAGTATAATCGTCGGCTAGTTCCAGGGCCCGGTTGTTCAAAACTCCGATTAACTTAACCCAGGGTTAAGTCTAATCCACGGTTAAATTTCGTAATCGAGGGTTAACTAATCGGTGGATTACAAACTGTTGTTCAAAGGCCGATTAGTGAGTCGATTAGCTAAACCCCGATTAGTTTATTTAACCCAAGGTCAAGTTTCCCATAATTTTGCAGACTTGCTCACAATGGGCTTTGCAGCCACGCAAAATTGTTCATGAAAGGAAATCTTGTGCACGTGGAAGGACCATTTGTACATAATCAGGAAGCTTAAGGAATATCTGTAAAGTTTCCATGTGTTTTGCCATTGTAAAAAAGTTTTTGGCTCAAAAAGGTAGCATCTGTAATAATTCAAAGATAGTTGTCTCGCTTACACTGGAGTTCGCTGATCGAGCAATCAAACTGCTGCTATGGCATGTACAATAACATACAAATTTAAACGAAAAAAGGTTTTTCTACTTCGATATCGAAAGCAGATTCAGCTCCCGGATTTGAACATGTGAGAATTTTTAATCTAGGGTTTCGGAAATAGGATTTCCTGTACTCATTTTCCACTAAACTTGATCATCGCAGTTCGCACCGGCGACAGGACACCGACAGCTTCTATATGAAGTTACGGTTTGTTATGTATGCGTTTTTCATTTGTGAATATTAATAAAATATTGTACTTTGATAGGTTTTGTTGTTTAGTTCTTTATAATTTGAACCTAATTCCTGTTTTTGTGAGGAGAAATATGGCTACTTCTAGTACTTGTAATTTATTTTGGTGCGCAAAACTTGACGTACGCACATTTGGTTCCCGGGCAAAAGTTAAGGGAGCGCGCTTTAATTTAAAGGGTAAACCAAAACAAACCGTTTTTGCTGTAAATAATGACGGAGTCTTGTCCTAGCGCTTCAAAAAATGTGCGAAAAGCAAATTTTTCACCGTCAGAAGTTGCTATTTTGACTGACCTTGTCGAGCAAAACATTTCCATTATTCAATCAAAGTTTACTGATGCCATTACAAATAAAAGAAAAAACAGAATATGGACAGAAATTGCTACTGCAGTAAATGCATTGGGAGTTGAGAGCCGTACAGTGCAAGAGGTTAAGGACAAATGGAAGAACTTGGCAAGTCAGGCAAAGAAAGAATTCGCTGGGTATGGGCGATAAAAGGCTCGAACCGGAGGAGGTCCAGCCCCAAAGGCCCTAACAGCAGCTACAGAAAAAATTATCGACCTTTTTAAGGACACGCCTTCCTTTAAAGGACTAACAGGGTTCGAGTCTAATCCAGGCAATTAAAAGTCAGAATGTTGTAGTTTTGGTTTTTTTCTTTGCAGTAATTTTTGCTTAGCAATGCTTTACTCTGTATTTTTCTTTGGCTTTAGAATGTGTGTTTTATAATTAGAAAACTTTATTGTTTAAGTACTATTTAGCACCATTTAAAGTGTGAATTAAGTCAAAAATTCATTTGGTGTCAAATAAATACTATAAAATACAGTAATAGGTCAGTCTTCAGAATATTTGGATTGCAAAGACATGAATAAAGAAATTTTATAATGGTTATAGGACTGAGCAAAGTCCAATTCAATTTATAATCCTAAGGGTGATTAACAGAATTGCAGAGTATAGTTGGATGAAACATAGTTCTATTACCATTTAATCATAATCATTAAAATTTCCAAAAAACAAATTAAACAAAAAAATTTGCAAAGTATTTATTAGTTGTAGCTTTACATTTATGCAGAGTTATGTTATCATCTACATGTGTTCAAAAAACAATGCATTCATCATGACGGCAGCTAGTGACATCAATTTTTTATGTGTTTGGATATCTAATAGTGAAATAATGTGCTCTGATTTGCTTATTTGCTATGATGATTAATCCCATGGGAAATATGATGACAGAGCTATTTTTATATTTATAGTCAATCCATCAGAAGCTGATCCTTTTCCAGCCAATCCAGTACCAGCTGAACATCAAACACTTTCGGGCTATGACCTGCAGGAATGTGGGTTTGCTAGTGGTGTGGCCATGGCCACCGCAGATATCGTTGAAGTAAGCCCTGAACAGGTCACTGAGAATGGTTCTTTGGCAAAAGAAGATGAAGGAAAGAATAAGAGGAAGAGGCCTGCAGTTGTCACTGTTTCTCAGGCTGATGTCAATTTAGAGTTAAAAAGAAAAAAGCTGGAGCTTGAGATATTTATACTTTCTAAAAATATTGATCCAGCTGACAAGGAAAAATTTCCCTTCTTAAAGTGAATATATTTTGTTACAAGGACCCAAATAAACTATTTACATATTGGAGCACTAATAGAAATTATGTTTTTATCATGAGTTGTGATCATAACATCACATGTAAAAGTAACTGTCAGTGTTTGACTGTACATTTTTAGTATTTAGCTATAGGGTCTAATCAGGAATTGTATTTTACAGAATATATTCACTTTAGTTTCCTATTTGCATAGTTAATTCAGTATTTCACTTTTCACAATGATATAATTTGTAGAAAGCAGAATAAATATACTCAATAATTTTCGCCTGGTTGAGTGATTTTATAAAAATAATGCAGACCTTAACACTTTAGGGTTATTCTATAATTGGTATATATAGCAGAAGTAAAATCAATTTAAAGTGGCTTGTGACATTTGATCAAGACATTATTTGCTCAAAATATATCTAAGAAAAATATCTTTCTTTAATATGGTCTCTTATTTGAAGACCTCTCTGTATTCCATTATAAGGATCAAACCCAACCACATCACCATCTAACAGAATATTATCCATTGGTTCATTTAATTGAATAGCTATGTTGTGCAGCACAGCACAAGCTCCGATGATGAGACAAACTCGCTGTGGTTCCATTCGTACTTCTGAGTGTAGTACATGGAAGCGTCGCTTCCATCTTTCAAATGTCTGTTCAATTACAACTCGTGTTTTAATGTGTGCTGTGTTATACGATTCTTCTGCTCTAGTGGATGGAGAGCTGTAAGGGGTAAGCAGGTAAGGGCTACAGGCATAGCCTGAATCACCCAAAAGGATTCCATCTTCCAGCGATTGATGGCTGTTTTCAAGGTATGTGCTGAGTGCTGATGTCCTGAACACATGACTGTCGTGTGTACTTCCAGGCCAACGAGCAACAACATTTGTGAATTTACCTGCAAAATTTAAATTTTCTAGCTAGGCTTTTCTGAAATTGATTGACTTAAGGTATCTAGAGCTTGGATTATCTTTTTTTAGATTGTAATTTTTTTCCTAATCAATGTTTAAAAATTCTTTTTTTTCCAAGTTATTTTTTTAAATTGTTTTTAAAATGGTTCTCTTTAAAAGTGCTATTAAATTGTAATTTAAAGTTTTAAAAAAGTCAGCTACAAACTGTACTTTAATTTTTTTTTTTAAAGTTACAAACATTAAAAAAGCAAAAAAATAATTATAGTTCATTCAAATTTTTTAAAAATATATATTTAAGGAATTTTATGGAAGCTCAGACATCAATAACAAATAACTATATGCAACCTCGTCCTGGTGTACATATCGTTCTGCATAATTAGAAAATTGACCTTGGGAAGATAGTTATGAAAAAGTCATGCCAAGGCAATTCGATTCAACCGGTGCTTACCTTCGTGATTGCAAACTCCTAGAACATTTATCGAATAAAAACCTTTTCTGTTTACGAAGTCTGGCTCGTTCCTATGTGGTGCAATAATACGGACATGAGTTCCATCTATGCAGCCGATTACTGCAGGAAAACCTCGCTTCCTGAAAAAACCGTTTTTGATGTTGTTTACCTCTGCTTGAGCCACAGGCCATTTGATGAATAGGTTTTGCTTTGCTGCCAGTAGCCGAGAAACAGTGTGGACAGCTCGTGATACGGTGGACTTATCTGCCCCCTCAGAGTCGCCGATAACTTGCAAAAAACTGCCACTGGCATAAAAACGCAAGGCGATGAGTAGCTGGGTTACGGGAGGTATTGCGTGGCTTCGCTTTGTTTTTCTATTTAAGTCGTCTTCAATTAGACTTAGAATGAAATTGATTGACTCTCTACCAAACCTATATCTGGTACGAAGCTCTTCGTCACTAAAATTAACCCAGTTATCATATGTATGGTAAGTACGGAGCCGTCTTTGAGAAAAAGGAGTAACAACGGGGAACAACATTTTGAAACAACAACAAGTCCGCCATTTTTTTCCTCTCCACTAATCCACCGATTAGTGATTTAATACACCTCGAAAGCAGAGTTAAATTTAACCCTTTGATTAATCCCGGTTTAGGTCTAATCGGCCTTTGAGCAACGCAATTTAATTGTGGTTAAGCAATTTAACCCTGGGTTTGAATATGGCTATGATTATGGCTATGATTATGGCTATGGTTATGGCTATGGCTATGACTTTGGCTATGAATATGGCTATGGTTATGACTATGGCTATGGCTTTGGCTATGAATATGGCTATGATTATAGCTATGGTTATGACTATTATGACTATGACTGTGGTTATGACTATGGCTATGACTATGATTATGACTATGACTATAACTCTGGCTATGACTATGACTATGGCTATGATTATGACGTTACGATAAAACCTTTTTATTTAAAAAAAGACCTTATAAAATGTTATTTTTATGATATTTTTTAGATATGGTGTTGGTTACCATTTGACTCTTGTCAAGAGGGAAGGTTGCGATGAAAATTTAGCAATAAACTGCGTCAAGAGGCACGTGCCCAGTGCGCAGATAATCAGCAACGTGGGGGCAGAAATAGAACTTATCCTTGAGAGTGAAAGCTCGCAATTGTTCGAGAACCTTTTCCTGGAGCTCGAAAGTAAGCAAATTTTAAGATAGTTGTAATGCTTATGGGCGGACGTGGTCGGCACAGTGGTTAAGATCTCTGCTTTGCAACCACAAGGTCTGCAGTTCTTTCCTGGAAGTTTGCCAAACTTCGAACATTTGTGTAACCTTCTTTTCGTCCTAAGCCAACTCAGCGTTCCATCCTTCTAGGGTAGGTAAACGAATACCAGCGTCTGCTGGGAGCTAACTTGCGATGGATTAGTGTCCCGTCCTGTGGAAGTTAAAGACTCTCATCCGCTTGAAACTACAAAAACTGAAGATAATCTCCGTGTCCATGTTCCATTTGGCTCGTAAAAGGTTTAGCTAGCATTATGATACCAGTAGTAATCTTAACACTAAAGAAACCGAAGATAAGTGCCGACTCCATGGACCACTAGGCTCGTGAAGGATTTATCTAACATTGTAGATACCAATAGTAACCCTAACACTACAGAAACCGGAGATAAGCTCCAGCTCCATGGGCCCCCTTTCTCGTAAACGATTTAGCTCATAATGCTGGATGGCGCAAAATCCAATGTGCTTAGTTTAAGAGTAAGTTTCACCTAATATGCTTTTACATCAATGCCGTATTGGTGCAAGTTAATGCTCTCGTAATCACATTTCAGCCAAGAAGGACGAGTACGGAATCAACAGTTTTGGTGTGTCAGTGACCACTATGGAGGAGGTTTTCATGAAGGTTGGGGAAGGTCAGGAAAAAACTATTGATGAAATGTAAGTATTCTAAAACAAAGAATTTCAACTATATATTTAAATAATCCTAGTTTATTTAAACTTTATGTAATCGAAAAAAAAAAGATTGTGAAGGTACATTGTAAGTCTGCTGGATGATGACAGTTTGAGCAAATCTGCAAAGGGGAGTGCCTTGTTTGTGGAATCTTTTAGTCGCTGTGCTTTTCATACCGCAGAATGTTGAGAGCTGTCTTGTATTCTCTTATGTTGATTTCGTTTTTCAGAACTAACACACTAAACAAAAGTAAGAATATTGGAACAGAAAGGCAAAAAACATTGACGGATTTCACATATCAGAAGCTCCCTTTGCTTAGGTTGACATATGAACCGCAGGTGGAAAACATAACCTGCTATGGAGACAGTCACGTGTCCTGTTAAGGTTTACGGTCAGACGTATTTGGAAACAACATGTGGATCTTGTAAAAAATATTGCCCTGGGAACCCTTACAGTTACCATCTACATAACATTGTCCGGCTGCGTTACCAGCGTGGTTGGTCCTTGTGGTTTAGTAGTTAACACGTCGGACTATTAAACCGAAGATGTTGGGTTCAATTCCCGCCAAGGGCTAGATATGTTATTTTTCTCTTATTTCTTTCTATATATTTACACACCAAACGCATTTCCATTGCATTAACCTACACATAAGACAATATGCGTACCCAAAATTTATGGTGTTTAACTTACAAATAGAAAAAAAACGCTCTGGGAACCCCTACAGTTACCATCTACATAACATTGTTCGGCTGTGTTCCCAGCGTGGTTGGTCCTTGTGGTGTAGTGGTTAACACGTTGGTCTAGTAAACCGAAGATGTGGGGTTCGATTCCCGCCAAGGGCTATATTTGTTATTATTGTCTTATTTCTTTCTGTAGTTCTAATACTCACTTATGGATTTAAGGAGTTCGTTATAATTGAATTCGAAATAAGGTCAAGAACGATTTCTCAATTCTGATGGTTTTTTGCGCAATAATTCATAATTTTAAAAAGCATAGAATTAATATATTCACTCCGGTGAATTACTACAGTCCGAAAAGTTAGTTTAAAAATTCTTTTCACTACGGTGTAGAACTTATTTGTTTATAAAACTGCTTCTCTAGAAATACCGACACAGCATTCCTTTTATCTATGCAAAGACGATATGAAAATAAATGCGCTCGACGTAAGAGCCTTGCTCGAATCGACCTCTACCTTAGGAGATTTTCAGGCGGAGATTTATTTTACTCCAACAAGAGTGAATAATCAACGAACGGAACAGCACTCGCTCAACACTCCTCGTGGGTTGTAACTGAAAGTTTTCTTTGTTTCGAATGGCACTGAAATCATAACTACACGAATCTCCCAATTCAGCAGTTTACATTTCTTTTTTTCGGGCAGGTCACAAATATAATACAGTCCTTTCCGATAACCAACATGCAACTGAATGGTAAGGAATTTCCCAAAATTTGTTGGCAAAAACTGCAAGCAAATCACTCCCTCGCATCAAATCAGTTATTGTCGTCCGTCTTTCTGGTTGTGGATAACGCTCAAAACTTCTTCAGCCAAAAATCCTCGAGCTATTTACAATTTTTTTTCTTCCCACACTATCTTCATATCCAAGACTTAAAGTTTATTTTTTTACACTCAGTCGTCGCATTTAGGCCGCACCAATTACCGATGTCTGGCGAACTGAGTTTTTTAAAATTTGTGGGTTTAGCGGTATAGCGTTTCCATCTCCCCCTGCCCCACCTCCAGACTCCATTCTTTGCTCACGCCCATTTCGCGCGCGTCTAAAATTTTGTAAAATGCTTGCAACGGAGGCTACATTTCAGGTAAAACAAGTCACTAGTAATCGCGCTGAACATTTATTCAATATGCAATCTACAAGAACGAAGTTCAGTGACCTGCACTCCGTTTATGAGCCTACAGATTATGTGTTAAAGAATCAAATATTATGGCCAGAGTCCTGTTTGGTTTATTTTCTTTACAGAAATTCTCCTCCTCATTAAACTATCCTTTATACTTGTTCACTGGTATTAGTACATTGAAAGCAAATAATTTAAACACTTAGAAGGGAGAAATTTATTTATTTTACATCATGTTTTAGACATCCTAAAGTTAAATATCAACCATTTTAAAAAATACCATCTGTTTTGTCAGGTGTGTTGCCAAACTGGCATTTGGGTAAATTAATCTATATTTTGCTGAAATACTTCCTGCACGTTATTTGTTAGCGTAATAATTGATCATTGATAATTTAAAACGGTTCAAAGAGTTAAAAGAAAGGCTGTAAATATTTAAACTGGTTTGAATTACCTTGATCACTTACTTTCGTTAAACATAAAGTTAAATTTCTCTATTACTCTAAATAAAAATGGTAAAATATAGTTTCTTTCCTAAATTAATATAAAGTGTGTGTAACTATAACGTTCTTATCTTGTGTTTAGCGCTCGATATCTTGGATTTCCAAGTTTGTAAAATAATAGCTGCTTTATGTTAACTTAACCTGCAAGTGTGATGCTTAGTGTGTTCCTATACCTTAAACAGACCTGTAACCAGTGATTCCGATGACGCTCGTCCAAACGGGGCCTATGGTAACGTGTAAGTGGACTGGAAAGTCTTCGTAATCCTTCATAAAATAATGTAAATTAATGTGGTTTTGCAAATGATTGTAAAAACTTCAGAATAATGTGTGAGAGTACTCAGAGACTCAGGTTGGCATAATGGTCAGTCGTATCTTCCACCTCTTCGACCCGGGATCAACTCCTGAGCTCCGCATGTGGGCAGACTCCGAGGGTTTTCCTCCGGGTACTCCGGTATTCCTCCCTTTGCAATGCCCACCTTCACGCCAAGATCTCGGCCGTCGAACGATTAAAATTAGCCTGTGGCTTGGAAGGATGGCAACCATTTCATTCGTAGTTAATGTTAAATTTAAAGGCCTTAATGAATATAGTCAAAGTTATAAATTTTTCTAACATAGTAATGGTGTGACACTCTGGTCGAGTGTCAATATTTGCTCTTAACTCATTTAAATCAATAAATTAAAAGGTTAACTTATGACAAAAAAAGGTATTGCGGCTGATTTTGGTAATGATGTTAAAAATAAGTTGTTTTTAACCTTTAACCCGATCAACTTTATTAACGTAAACTTTGAAATTATTGGCGTAAAGATTTTCCAAAATAAACCGTAATTCCGCAAATTGAATTTATTTGACGTGATACTTGTTTGAAGTACAATCCTACTTTTCTTCGAGAAGTTTATTTTTTCAAACTTTCATCGGAGAAAGCGCATATATAACCCAGCAACTTAAAACTGGTGAGAATATGAAAGATTTCCAATGCAAAGAGCTCTTTGGCTTGTGAATCGAAGTTTACATTGGATTAATCCTTATAAATTTCTGTTGGAAACACGTACTTGATCACGTAATTAATAGGGCTATTTATTCGGGAGAACATAAAACGCTCCTTACTTAAGACCTGTGATCTTATGTAAGACTCCGATAAGACGCAAGTTTGACCTACAAATTGCACGAACGAGTGTTAAAGTCTCAATTTCGACGTTAATTACATAAGACGCGTCTTATTATGGAAAATAAATTTCGACTGTTATTAGTTATTGCAATTCTGCCGTAGGACGTGAGCATCGTCTAAATAGTTTTGCATGACGCTAGAGACAAGGAGAAGTTAGGAAAAAATCCTAGCCCCAGATGGGGTTCGAACCTTCGACCCTTCGCGTTCTAGTTGGTGAGGCTTTTCATCCCCGATGATGAGCAAGTGTCAGTTTTTGGCTCTAAACTTGAGTCCCGTCGCGCGGCCACATAGCCTAGTAATGAATAACGGACATGAGCTAGAACACGGAGTGTCGTGGGTTAAGATCCCGGGTTTTTCCGGGTTCTCCATGTCTTTGATACCATGTTCTTTCATTTTTAATAGTTTTGCATTGTACATAAGACGTGAACTATAAGTGCGCATGTTTGAGAAATAACACGAGAACCATTTAATACTTGATATGCTGGGATGCGTCTTATTTTCTTGCATATAAATGGCCTTGTGTTAACAATGTTAGAGAGTGCACATAACACAACTGACAGATATAAATTGGCAATTCGTCGTGTCAATAGCAATCTGCTAGTAACACAGGGAGTTTGCCTTAAATTGCAGGGTTAATGCGCATGAGCTGCAGAACGGAAACTCCGACCAAGCAAAAATTGTCAACATCAACGCTGAAGACCCAAATCTGTCTCATGAAGGTATGTATTTGATCATTTGTAATTTATTAAGACTTTATTTATAAAGTATTTACCTGTAGAATGTTAGTGCTCATACTGTACTTTACCCGTAATGTCATCTTCAGGGATAATCTCATCATCGAAACTATTATTTTAAACATCATTCCCATTGAAGTTTGTTTAGGTCAGTTACTAGAATCTTAAAACATTACAATGTTCTACAATATTCCTATTTAGTGTGTCACTTTACGTTTTGACTCGTGTATCCAGATTCCTATTTGCCTCTCTAAGAGACTCGTGTATTAGACTGATGAAGTGATGCTTGAGTGACGGAAGAACCTGACTATGATGAATACTGTTACCGAATGCCAGAACTGGAATAATAGTAGAATGACAGCAATGATGAATGCTAATTGAGTGACATCAGTTCTGGAGTGACACTAAAAGGGAAATGACGAAGTGTTACTCGAGCGACAGTGGAACCTGACTATCATTAAAGTGACGATGACGAAGATTGTAAAAGTTTACCTGGACTAACATAATATACTCACTTTGCATTGATATTCGTTTAGTTTAGTTTAGTTATTTACCTTTTTTACTCAAGAAAAATAATCAGCATTGGTAGTGCTCTGGCAACTCTTCTAAAGTGATACTTTTTTTACACAGAGCTGCTCACCGGCCACAAACTTATTTGGCATCAGTACAAGGCAATGCTTACAAAGAGGTTCCTTAACTCAAAACGTGAAAAGAAAGCGATTGTAACCCAACTCGTGTTACCTTGTATTTTGGTGGTGTTTGGTTTATTGCTGAATGTCATTCCGACGGCGGATAGCGATAAACCACGTCTCCTACAGCTCAGCAATCTTAGTTTGAATAATGAGCCAAGTAAGGCGTTTTTCGCCGATTTCAGGAACAACAGCGACAAACAAAATACTTTTGCTGTAAGTTGTTAGCTGATGATGATGATGATGATGATGATGATGATGATGATGATGATGATGATGATGATGATGATGATGATGATGATGAT
>JAOTRI020101126.1:7500-14169 GCA_028564885.2 Zoanthus sanctaehelenae
ATTACATTTTACAGACGAAAATTGCCATACTCGAGAAGCATTTGAAAACTCCAGTGGGGTTCTTGCCAGGTTAAGTTGAAAATGATTTATGGCTATTTTTTATGTATTGCCCTTAAAACTTTTATCTAGATGAGGCAATGTCTTTATTCACATTTTTTCCTCCATTTATAACATTTTTCTTTTAGTCATATCATTGTTGTTGTGTACATTTTTGTTTATTTATTACAGCCAGCACAAAATGGTGATAATTTTGCACATATTATTGATTTTGAATTTCACGAAAGGATTTTTATGCTACTTACTGTATACTTTTGCATTAAAAAAAATCAGTTTATTCTCTGTAATTTATTCCTGCGCATTCCTCAGGCCTTAAAAAATATTTGCACAGTAAACTCAAGAGCAGTAGTGGACGGGTATTCTGAAGTTGCACCAAAATAATTGCAAAAACAGCGTTTCAACTATTTGAATTAATTAGTTGTTTTGAGTTATAATTCAAGCTTTAGAGACACTTGAACTGGATATATATATGGGCATATCATCCTTCATATTCCTTTATTCGAGAAGATGTTTGTTTGTCCTACATGCTGTAGGGGTCAAAATTTTGTGATGTCACAACCGTGCAGCACTATTAATGTGCAGTACTCTAAAAAATCAATATTTATCAACAATTTGATTTTCTTTTAATGGAGAAAAAGAAGACAGGGAACCTAATGGCAATGTTGAGATTGAAGGAAACAGTGGATCAGATGGCAAAAGCAAATGGAGTGAGATGGTATGAGCAATTGTTAAGGAGGGATGATGGTTATGTTTTGAAAAAGTATTGCGGTTTGAAGTGAAGGGGAAGAGGAAGTGAGGACAACCGAGAAAGACATGGAAAATGCAAGTGGAGAAAGAGAGCAAGAGTATTGGCTTGAAGAAGGAGGATGCAATGAATCAAGCCAGATAAAGAGCAGGAGTTGGAAAGATTGCTGTCAGAGTGGGATAAATCTGGCCACTCCCATTTAAGGGGAAAAACCTGGATCAAAATTGGATTGATTGATTGAACAAACTGATAATAATTATGTATGATTTGTTTTTGTGGTTCTAACTTATTTAAAGACTTATAACACACTTTTGTATAGATATAAATAATAAGTAAAAAAAACATCTTCTTAATATTTGTAAATTAATGAATCATCCTTCAGCCCTGTTACAACAAAGTGTCAAAGTATGTCTGTAACCAGCGTATTTCACCTACTCAATGTACTACTCTGAAAATTGTGTCAGCTACTTTTTACAGAAGCTTAGTGTTTTAAAAGCATTAAATTACTGTAAGCTGCACAGGGAGTGAAAACTGTACACTTTAATATATAGATTTTAAACTAACCTCTTCCAAAACAATATGTAGGCCTCCTGAAATTTTTCTGTAAATTTAAAATCACATCATTCATCAATAATTATAAGAGTTTGCAACTGATAAGTATAATGTCTAAGTGTTACAGTATATTATATATATGGCTGGCTGGAGGCAACCGATATGGTAAGATATAACATGTACAGTGCTGGGATTTAAATGCAGAAGACTCGGTTTGAAATGTCTGAGTTGGAGGGAATAAATTTGTCTTTGATGATCCCAGAGATAAAAAACACCGTCCGTAAATATATAAAATGTTTAAACAAGGTAATAATTCAACGACTATCTTTGATAGACTTTGGACTTTGCAAAAAAAGAACACCTGATAATTACACGCAATGTAAATTGTTCAAAAGAAATTTCATGTACCCTAACCTTTTTCGGTTTACTTCATTTAGTTTCTTTTTCCACAAAATAATTATTCCCGAAGCTGCTGCCGCAACAATGAAACCAGAACTCTTGGAAGTTAACCATGACGGTACCACTTGAAACTTACTCAACACGGTAACCATCTTGGTATGCTTTGTAGCCGCTCCTTCATCCGAATGATGAGCGCCTGGGCCTAGTTGTTCAAAACCTAGCAAGGAAAAACCTCAAACCCAATATTTCTTCCTCTTCTTTCAATGTTGATTATAAATATTATACAATGCAATCTTTGTGGCAAACAATACATTGGCGAAACTAAACGCCGGCTAAAAGACCACTTATAAACACAGGCATCCTCAAACTCTAACGGCAGCTATATTCATACGGCAGTTTCTGAACATTTCATAGCTGTCAACTCTCCCGCATTTGGAGGGAGTTTCAAGATTGAACCCTTTCTCCAGGTCACCTCGAATCTCCCGCTTTTTTAAGATTTTCAGTTTTACAAACGGAACTGTCGAAAGTTGTGCAAATTAAAAATCACTGTTTGTAATTTCACAAAAATCCTTTCGATCAAAACACCGTATAGTCATAGATAAGAAAAGTTTTATTGACGAATTACACAGTCTTGTCACTGTCTTTTCTGTCTTCTTTTGCTTTGGTGGGAAAACTTGTTTACCTGTCGTCAGCCAATCATGGATAGCCTTAGGATAGCTTGCTAAACAAGAGAAGGTATACAGGCAGAGCCTATCCCCTTCCTCCTTCATTCTTGACAAGCAGAGATTGCCACAGTGAGATATCAGTAACCGCGTGCATTCCATTCAAAACGAATTCAATCCCTTTACGGTTGTACTTCTTTACATCCCTATAATCTCAAGATTTTAAAATTTCGTGGGTTGACAGCTATGACATTTTCTAACTTCTCAATAATCAAGAACAATCATTGGAACCCTCAAAGATATGCTTCTTATTCCACTTGAGATCGTTAAATCTAATCATAATTCTGTAAGGAAAGCTCGTGAGGCGCATTAATTTTCCAAAAAGATTAAAGTATTTTTCTCCTGATGGAAGGACGATTTCAATCTTTGTTTTATTTCTTACGATGATGATGTCGTATTTTCATCGTATAATTTAAACTGCATTTTAGTGTGAGCAACACTTGTAGCTGCTAACTAAATGAGATCCAGCTACAGTCCATTAGTACCATTATATTTAAAAAGTAAAAACCGTTGAACCTTTCGGTATAACTGAAACGTAGCGAACAGCAATCTAATTGTTTTTTAATTGTAAATCAGTATTTTCTATAGATCTTTTCAGACATTATTAATCAGTTAACCTTCCTTTTTACTATATCCTCAAATATGTTTGTAATTTCAGTCCGTTATTTTCTTTTATTTTATAAACATATATAAAGCTGTAACAAATTGTTTTATAGTATATAAAGCCTGATAAAGACTGGTAATGGCCAGCCGAGATCAGCCGCTGTCGGATCAGTCATTGCAAGTATTAATCTTTTTGACATGCATTTTAATTTTATAAAAACCTATACTATAGGGTTAAATGTTTAGCCCATGATCTTGTTTCCAATCTTACAAGGAGAAATTTGAGCTGTAATGTTTGGGTATAACAAGACCTTTCAAATAAAAACCCAAACAGTATTCATAAATAACCGTTTATCGTTTCTTAAAGAAGAAACTCCTATTTTAATTTTTACAGTACATAGTACTTAACCAGCCTTTGAAAAACAAGGCCCAGGACATCTTTTTATAGACCGTCCGTAATTTTTTTTTGTCGCTAAAAAAGTTCCACATTATATATTGACTTTTTTTAAAAGATATACTATAGCAAAACTGGCAATAGATAGCGATTTTATACTTTCATATAGTTTCAAACAGCGTTATGTTAAAGTATTTGTCATGATTGGACTTCTGGCCAAAGCTTGAATATGCATGTTGTGCGAGGAACCCTTTCAACTATAAACAGAACATTGAACAAATTGAAATGGTTCAACGTCGAGCAGCAAGAATTGTATTCAATGACTATGCACGTTATAGTCATTTTGCTCCAATGGTCGAACAACTTGATTGGGATTCTCTTGAGTCACGAGTCTCCTTTTACAAGCCAGTATGTTCTTCAAGATTCTACAAGGACTTGGTATTACTCAGTATAGTATTAAAACTAAAACTTCCCCAGGTGCACACAAAATAAAAACGTTTTCATTTATTTCTCAACGGTGTCAAATTTAATTATCTATCTCTGAAGCTATTGATTTTAAAAAGCAATGACTCTGTTTTTTATTGTTATCGCAATTAGATAGTGTATGATGGGCTTGTTCACTATATGCTAATACGGTGACGTATGCAATAATGTCTTCCATTCTGCCGCTTTGATGGCAATTGTGCGGTTCATATTTACAAGAGTGGCTAAATACCACCATAAATTTTACGATTATCATTTTAATGTGCAATACCATACTTTGCGGCCAAACGTTTTTTCATTGAGCGAAAGCTGGTAAGGTACTGTGATATATGTTTTGAGAATGATTGATTTTAAGTAATTTATCGGAGCATAGTTTTAATTATCCAGAGATCATGTCTGTTTGTCCATTATGAAATATAAGAATGAAGATTTTAGTTGAAATAATATTTCTTGATAAAACAAGCCAGTTATCAATTTCCGATTAATGAACTAGAGATGTCAACATAACTGTAATATTTAAGACTTAAGCTTGACGCTTTACACTTTAGTGTTAAAGATTCGGATTCATTTGCTTACAGTTTCTTTTAAACAAATAAACCATTTAGAAAATATAGTAATACAGATAAACAAAACGTATATACTTAACATTAAAAGAAAGCTTGCAGTCGATATCACGTTTTAAAATACTTTACATAAAATAAGAAAATTAAACGATGTCGAGAGTTGTATAATGAAGGCACATTTAAACTTACACAGCAAAAAAACTAATGACAAAATTTAAAAAACAATGGCAAACAATTGAAAAATAAGCTTGATGGAAAATTAAGACTCTTGAAAATTAAATGTGTCGAACGCCGAAACGGAAAGAGAGTTCATTTATATACCCGATGCAATTCTTGTCGTATTTTAGAGTCGAACCGTAACTCATAATCGGCAAGTCACGAGAGATTAAACTATCCTTCTTTATAAAGCCGTGTTTTCAAAGTCTTTTCAATATTAGACTAGTAACAAGCGGCAAGTTGAATTTAAAATTTTCAAAGGAATCACAATAGTAAACAAAAGAAAACAACAGTGAACTCAGACTTTGATTACCGTGGTCAAAACAACGCTTTTGTGGACGGTCTTCAAGGTAAGGCAGAAAGCCGAATCTCATGCCAACTCATACCTGAAACAACTTTCAGGTTACGGGGTATGAAGCTGTGACCTTTGCGTTGAGCCAGTTTTAAGCGCCTTAACCAACAAATGGCGAAAAACGGACCAATATCTGTTTGACTTATCACGTATTCTATTTCTAAAACAAAGATGGCTCTAGGGCCTTTGATTTATCAAGAGTAAAATTTTATGAGAAATAGAAGCGAGAAATACACCTATTTATGTAGCCACCTTAAAGATCAGAATTAATAACTCAGCCCCAACCATAAAACTTGATTAATTTTTAGATCTTTTCAAATTTAAAAGTTACTAATCACCTGCTTAGCACCTAAATGATAGAAGGAATGTCATTTATTCAGCTAAAATGTTGCATTAATTAGGGTATGAGTCTGTTAGTAGAGAAAGAATATTGAAGACGATTCAGCCCTGAAACTGAAAGTTGCTTAATTTTGGACTAGCGAGCCATCATTGCTTATTTATGAGCTCGGTTTTTTTAAAATAAAAACAAGTTTATTCTAGTCAGCGGGAGTATACGGAAAAATTTCCAAACTCAAGCTAAGATTGAGACTTGATTTCGAGCTCACGGCCGCGGAGTTGAATGCGTGGATATATATATTTATGACCAAGTGAAAATCAAAGATCGGAATCGGAAACGGAGGCATAAGGTCGACGGAATCGGAGTCCGAACAATTAGAAACTTTCCATTTTCTTCCGACTCCGCTTATGACTCCGTCACTTATGATCCAGTGAAAACTAGATTGTCAGAGTCGGAAGCCGAATCGGCAGAGCCAACCAATCACAATGGCAGTTCTCAGGCCTTCCGAGTACAGTCCAAATAATATGGGGCTTGGAATCGACCATTGTGATTGGTTTATTTTTCAGCTTCTGAAATTGAAGTTTTCACTGGATCATAAGCAACGGAGTTATAAGCAGGGTCGGTGTTCTGCTTCCGACTCCGACAGCCGGTTTGATTTTCAGCCTTAAAAGGTTTCTTAACTTCTTGAACACTTCATCCGAAAAACAGACTAAGTAACAAACTTTCATTCTCATCTCAGCTCTTTTTTGCTGAGTAAAATGCGCCAACCAAAACAATCGATACATACGTCGTGAAGATAACAGGCAATCCTGTGAATCAGGGAGATGAAACGGGGATGAAAGAGCCGAGCATTTTGAGATTTATCGCGCAAAAGCGTCCTATAGATGTACCGGGGAATGAATTTGGAAATTAAAGAAATGCCTTTCTCGAGTTCCGTGTCATTTTCTTGTCTTTCATGTTTAGGAAGTTTAGCCCTAAAAGTTTCTTAAGATTTTTAGGATTTCAGACCCTTGTTTCTTATGAAAGTGGTTTGTGATAAATAAGTACGCGTATAGTAATATTTAACTTTTTCTTTCTTTTGAATATGCTAGCAAGTGATAATGAATTTTAATGTTTTATAAATCAGATCCATTTGGGGAGTAAATCAAATACACTCTTTTTTTTATAAAAACGTCTTATTTTTGGGCCGAGGCTGAACGTTCTTAAATATTTTGGGGATTTCAGCCTCAAATGTTCTTAAAATGTT
>JAOTRI020101137.1:0-14169 GCA_028564885.2 Zoanthus sanctaehelenae
CCCCAGCCCCCCCTGCTCCGCGGTCCCTGTAAACATGTTTAGCTTAGTTTTTCAAGGAGGCGATATTTAGATAATCCAAACGCTGCACAATAAAGTTTGACATATTCTTTGACTTCCCCTGGACGGAACATTAATCAACCTTAAAGTAGCTTCCATTTCACATTTAACGCGCGCCCATGGAATAATTTTTAAATATATCTAGCTTACTCTTTGAACGAGAAAATATTTGGATAATCCAAAACCTGCACAATAAAATTTGACATGGCCCTGCAAAACAAATTTGAGTTAGAGTTATCTATTATTTCTAACTTCCCCAAAACGAACGATTTTGTGTAAAGATATTCAAGCTCCTTAGATACCCCAGCCATGCAAACCCCTACAAGTTCGAGCTTTTTTTCACCTTAAGTAATAAAAAATGGCGTTCGCAACAGTTTTCTTCCTGGACCTCTGAACTCTCAGCCTGGAAAACCTTCAACACGAAAAAAAAATCATGATATAGTTGGTGTGAACTTTGAGGATGCGGAAAGTCAGTAACCCCTTAAAAAAGGGAATAATCCTGACTTAACATAATGAAGATGATGAAGAACACAAATAAACACAAAAAAGTATTTTAAAAATCTGATGGTTTCCCGAACGAGACATTTTCATGTGGTTCTTCATGATCAACTATGTAATATACTTATACCTGTTTAGCTTCATCTTCCGCGATTTGCAAAATTTTTGCCAGAACCTTTGGTGTTCTTGGGTATCTTTTTTTGTTTTCTATACGTTCTTCAAACATTTCTAAAGAAACAAATTAAAAAAGAAATTTGTAAAATGATTTATACTAAATTGACACGGAACACAGTTTTTTCTCTCTGTTTTTGGATTAATTTTATATTATGATCATGTGTTTTGTTAACTAGTATTAGAGTTTTAAACAATTATCAATAGTGGTTGAGCAGAAACGAGCAGTGAAAATGGTCATAACCTATATGGTGAACTGCTCTCGAATTCTCCCAAACGTTTGCCTCCATTTTCATTTCATAAGGATGACGCTTGCAGTACATATGATATACATACTTTAATTTCCACATTTCACTTTTTATGTATACTAGTACATCGGTTAAAGTTCCTATATCACTTCTATAATTTGAAAATAAAGCTATTTTCGTCTATTATCTCAGAATTCGAATAACCGCAGAAAAATTCCGAACCTAAGAATGCTTTTTAATCAAAAAGAATTTGGAATTCATGTTTTGATTGAGCGCAGGGGACTGGTATCTATGACGCAGCTGTTCTTCGTATTTTACATGAAAACGTGGCAAACCAATTCCTTAAAACTAAATTTCTCTATTTCTCGCAGTGCTTTAAATCTTAAACGAACAAAATTTTCTGTTGACACTGTTAGTATTGAACTTGAAGCTGCACAAATACCTTCTCCAACGTCATTACACCAGGACTTGATATAGTAAATGATAAACAGTGTGTGTGTTGACAGTGTTAGTATTAAACCGGAAGCTGTACAAGTACCTTTTCTTACGTCATTACACACTAGGACTTCATAAGGACCTAATGTAGTGCTCTATATAGTAAATAATAAACAGTGTGTGTTGGCAGTGTTCGTATTAAACCGGAAGCTGTACAAGTATCTTCTCCTACGTCATTACACCAGGACTTCACATGAAATTAACGCTTGGTCAAAAACGACCGCTCTCCCCAAACTGCCTTATTTGTACGTTTTTAAACTTAAAAAACGTAAGAACAGCGAAAAGCTTTTAACTTTCAAATTTTCATCAAAATAAATGACAAAAAATAAGCGATATACGGACTTTTTAATACATTCATTATTTTGTTCTTGTTTGAATTTTTATAATTAATTAACTTATTTATTTATACATATTTTGTAGTTCTAAGAAATGCCTAGATCCTAAATGAACCGTAAGGTTCAACCTCAGCGCTAATATTTTCATGATTTTAGACGCTATGCAGCTTCATATATCGGCACTATAACTAGCCAAAAAGGCGAAGCAAAGCAGTGATAGCGATATAAAACTCAGCAGTAACATGCCACAAATTAACTATATATATCAATATACAATGCAAGAATTCTATTAAATATAATGTTCTAAAAAAGGATCTAACGTACCAACTGCTGCTTTCAGAGCCTTGTCGAGCAAAATCTCAATCGCTCTGTTGTTTTTCAAGGTATAAGAAGCGCGCAGGTTGCGCAAAGATGTCTGTAAAAGAAAGCAACAAAAATAAAATTAAAACTCAATGACCTGCGTTTGTATGCTTGTATAACACATACCTACATGACTGCATGATAGGAAATCGTTGAAAAGTTCGATCATCGCAATAGGGGAGACACAAAGCCGAGGTTTTAAGATATAGCTGGTCGTCAGAGCAGTTCAAATGTCACATAAACAAACTAAAGGGTTTGTAGAGGGAAATTTAGTGTATGTAAAGACTGCGACCAAAGTAAATTTAAAATAGAGTTAAGTAAAAGATAGTAATACTAATTATAGCTAGACAAACAAGCTTGAAGATTCACTTCTGCTCTTTTCTTCTGCGCGATTCATTAGAGCGGTTGTACCATTGTGCTTTATTGACCTTTACTTGTACCCGGAGCTACAGAGTGTCATTACATGAGTAATTACTTTCGACAAAATGCACCTGCAGTTACAAGTAAAAATATTAATAATTATCATTTTAAATGAGTAAACATAACTTTTTAATAATGTTCAAAAACAAAATTAAATCTTTTACTGGAAATTTAATGTATACACATTAATTTCAGTAAAAGAGTTAATTTTGTTTTTCAATATTATTATTTTACTCACTGCAAATATTGAAAATTGGGTACTAGCTACCTACAATAACCATAAAGGGCTAGAAGCTCAACTTTAGCAAACCAATAATGCATGACATGATTTAAAAACTTAGAACACTTGGAGACTGGTTTAAAACAAAACGAATAACTGATTTCTAGTTTTCAAGATAAATTTAAAAGGTGTTTTACAGCTTCCAAAATTACAGTAGGCTTAATCAGCAACATGGACCGAGGAAAAGCAAGAGTCAGCCAACCTGCATTTGTAGAGCTGTGTCACTAACCTTTAGTTTCTCCAAATACAGCTGGAATGCTTCACTATTGGCTAAGACATCCAAGGAATCCCTGAACAAAACAGCAAATTCCACTTAAGGCTCAAGAGAACAAGTAATTAACTTTCATTCATATTATATTGCAAAGAGCGAAAACAAACAACCTGAAGGTTTTAGTTTATGAAAAATCCACATTTAGAAGCCTTTCTGGAATAATTATTGGGTCCGTATGTTTCTAAATTCCCAATTTCAGATTTCGAGTTCAAGGCAAAAAAAAAATTACAAATCGGTTTGGGAATGCTGCCAAAATGGAAAACTGAAAGTATAACTTTTTATTAGCTTTTTTATGCTGTATCTCACAAAGTTCAAGGAAATGCTAAACTGAATTCCAAATGGCTTAATCTCTTAGAGAAAGTAAACTGGATTACTCGTCAACCCAAACACCAACCCTTCATCCAAAGCCCGAATGGGCTATTGACTCAGAGACCATAAGGGCGAGAGGAATAATTGTTTAAGTAAAATCCAACTGGTTGGTCAAAAAAGAATCGCGACAAAACATCTTTCGCTAGTTAAAGCTATTGTTTTGGTTTTCAAAGCCGGCGCTTTTTCGCTACTAGTGGGCTACAGTATAACCTGGGTTTTAAGAACCTGTTAGGCTAAAATTCTCATTTTAAGCCCCCTCTACATAAGAACCTATTTAGCCTAAAATTTTTAGTTAGGTTCTTGTCAGTGGCGTTGCTGTAAAAGTGTCATATAGGAACATATATAAGAACATATAGTTTTACTGTATCTGCACTGAACTGCCTATAGGCATTGCTCTATATGGTACATTATAAATGATTTATTATGAGATGATACTGTATTTGCAATATATATACAATATATTCCGATGAAATACATATGCAAATTTAAGAACCTATTTAAAAACCTGTTTAGGCTAAAGTTCCTTTAAGTACCATTTATATAAGAGCCTATTTAGGCTAAATTGAAAAATTCAGGTTCTTATATGCGGGTTATTACTGTAACGCTCGCCTGTAATGATGAAAGAAAAAGCATGCACCGTAAATGATAAATGGCAACAGAACCGTTGTTATAAAATAAAAAGTATACAAAGCATCCATTTTGGTTTGGTTTTGGTTTATTCCACTCGTCACTCTGTCAGTTGACTACGAGTCATTTTAGCGATGTTTAAAGTGACGCTAAACAGCCGCTACGCAGGCTACATTCACCGGACTCGGCAGCATTGACTGCCTCATAATCAGCCTCATTATCAATATTATATGTAGTAAATTGCTAATAACCGTAATGATTAATTAGCACAGAACTAGAATTACTCGTTAACTTTGAGCCATAAACATTTCAGTTTCATGGTCTGCTCTGACTCCACAAAACCGACTATTGCAATACCGAGAATATTTCTGAAATCGCTTGGCATTTATAAACAACAATGAAATAGTTGCGGCCGATTTACATTTCTTTCCATAAATCAACAGTTTTTGACGGCTGTCGGAAAAACTGGTGGTAACATTTAAACTATGATAAATTCAATTCTTCGCATCGAATTTTTATTTTTTTAAAACAATTATTCGAACTTTGTTTTGCTAGAAAAGAAACAATTTAAAACAAGTTCTAATTTCTTTCTAAGTGCAAGGATAAAAAGAGTTCTGTAAATTTTGAACTGATCTATTATTTAATTACGGGCGAGATCCTATGCGGATAAGCTGGTTTTGCTACACAGTAGCAAACACTATAAAATAAAAGTTTTAAAGTCGAAATTTGTTTGTAACACTTGAAAATTCAATCAAAATTCCCGAGTCAAACCCTTGACGAGTACCGAACACATGAACAACTTTCCGACATGTTTTCTGATAAAGCGAGGTTTACATAAGAGACTGGCACTGGAAAGGATAGAACTTACATTACAGCACGATGCTAAAGAAGCAGAAGTCCCAAAAATCTCAAATTTTTCTTAGATGTATGACTAACAGCTTCAAACACTAAAAAGTCAACTATAGAATTCAATTTTACTTTAAATGTACAAAAAGATTGGACCCTGCCCAGTTAGACAAGGCTAGCCTTGTTGCTAACTATATAAAAAAACATTAACCGGGTTTCTGAGCTATATTAAAGAAATTTTTCGATGTAATCGCAAACCTGATTTTTAGAGTTCATTGGGAATCAAAAAAACCAAAACAAAATAAAACAAACCGCTCATGGGCGCTAAATTCCAGACATGTAGATGCTGTTACTAATTTGATGGAAATAAATAAACCAATCCAATTCACAGAACACAAGTTTTGATTACAAATCAAAGGTATCCTGTGGTAAGCCCGTGGAGTAAGTGAGATGCTATGTCAGGGAGCTGTTGTATCTCGACTGTTGTTCATTTTAATATGCTGTACGCGCGATCAACCACATATGCTTGTTTGCCGACGACGTCAATTAACGAAAACCGAAATATATCACTTGATATATTGAACGTCTTTCATTGGCGGCGAAAAAGAGCACTATTAAACAAATACATGAACGCGGCTGCCGATCTTGAGACGATCGATCGGACATCGATTACAAATTTTCTACAGTTTACGCCTGATCCCAATAGCTCTGCACGAGCTAAAAACATATATAAAAACTGCTTTTTGTTCTTCGATAGTTAGTAACTAAAGAAACACTTATCGAACTTAACGTCAGAAAAGCAGAACGTTTTGTGGTCTCTTAATAACAGCCACGTTTCCCTCTGCTCTGTCTCTGAAAACAACAACGGCGGTCTCGGGACAACAAATGCAAATGCTTTCCCTTTTTCCCTGTCAAAGCGTTTACTATCGTAGTCCACGCAGTTCTATAGACTGAAGAAGCTCATTAATTTTTTTTATCCGATCTCAGATTCTTAAAGTCATCTCTCAGCATAATTATACCTAAAGTATCAGGAAATGCTGCGGATTGCAAACCAAGAACTTCAGAAGGGTTTAGGATTTAATGCAGCCGAAATCAATTGTAGAATTGCCTACTTATATTTTACGGCATACTTCTTAAATATTTATCATAATCTCTTCTTTTTAAATTTTATTTCTTTTTGCTTAAAAGCCTTGTCACGATTAACATTTTTGGATTAATGCAATCCTGTAATTTCCTTTTACTTACTCGTACAATACAAAAATATTTTTTTTATTTTTTCAATGAAATTGTAGAATAGGCAAATCAACAATGTTAGTCAGTGGTGGACCACACGGGTTGAGTAAGAACGATTAATTTTGACGTCACATCACGTCCTTATCTAGAACTGAAAACGGCGAAACGTCGGTTCATCTCTTACAGCTTGCATTTCTAAGAGGTAACTATCAACTACACTGGATTGAAAACAAAAGCATCAATCTGTTTTTCGTTCTCTCTTTCTTTTTAACTTCTTGTCGCATTAGTTTTCTTTCTTTCACGCATTTACCAGTTTAAAATTAAGCGACCATTTTTATTAGAACTAACCACAATAAGAAAACGCCATAATCCATCTCTGATCTGTTTCTATTACGTTAAACATTGTGGTATTTTCATAGAAACTAGTTATTTTCCATTTAATAAATAAAGAAAATCAGTAAAGCACACACCTTGAGCTAGTATTTTACGCGGTATTTAAATAATTTTAGCTCCCTCCAACATAAGATCAACTTCTTCAGATTGGCTACTGTTATCATACACAAAACATGAGCTTCGAGTTCTATTATCGCCATTATCGTCATCGAGATCACGGTGCTCGACAGTATTTTCACTTTCTTTAACATTCGGTTCGACACAAGATCCATTGGCTGACTCACTGTGTTTGGATTTTTCGTTTTCTGCATTTTCAATAACCACTTTTTCTTTACTAATGTTGTTAACGACTTGACCAATTTCAGATTGTGAATAACCTTCATCTTCTTCAACAGCACAGTCAAGAACATTTTGTTCTTCGGTCGATTTTCTTTCCTCTGAGTCGCTTTCCTGCTGACAAACATTGTCAGTGTCAATTTCTAGCACCGCGTTTCTATCTTTATCTCCACTCTGTCCTTCCTCATTGTCGCCAACACTTCCCTCCGAGTTCTCAATTTCGGCCCTTTCGTCATCTGCTTCTTGTTCCGATTGTATTCCAACACTTTCAGAAAGGTCATTGTCCACACAATTATCAACACCACCATCATTGTCATCAGCATTAAAAACTAAGCTGCCATCATTGCTGTTACTTTTATTTCCGTCATTGTCATTGCTTATACTTTCCTCTTCATCATCATCATCATCATCATCACCATCGCCATCATCATCACCACCGTCATCATCATCATCTTCTTCTTCATCATCATCATCATCATCAACTGGATCACTGTTATCTTGATTATGTTCAGAATCATTCTCAACAACTACGGAGTCAATATCATTATCACCAGAAACGCTGCTATCATTTCCTTTTCCTGGCTCTCCAAGAACCTCTCTGTCAGGATCGCTCTCACCAGAAACAATATCTTCTTCCAGCTTATCGTTGTCGTTACTTTGAGTTGAACAGTGATCTGTATTGCTGCTATCCGATATTGTGCCCGTGTCTTGAGATCCCCTGAAGTCAGTGGCCTGATCAGACCTTCCTTCCTCACCCTCCGACCCTGAGTATGGCTTTATAACCTTCTTTTTTGCTTCTCCACTTTTTGACTTTTTTTTGTGCTTGTGTTTCTTTTTATGTTTTTTACTTCTTGATCTATGTTTCTTTTTCTTTTTTCTTTCATCAGATGAAGATTTTTCTTTTTCCTTGTTGGATCGACTGTTTTTATTTGATTTCTTTTTTTTATTTTCTAATTTATCTACTACATTTTCAGATAATTTCGCTTTCTTAGATTTTGACAGACTACCTGATTTATTCTTAGATTGAAACTCTTCCAGGTTAGAACTTTTCTTCAAGTTCTTTTTAGTCGATAAATTTCGCTTTGACGTTGATTTTTCTTGTTGCCGTGCACTTGAATCGTCTTTTTGTTTTATTTCAGTTCTTTTTCTTTGCTTGTTGTCTGAACTTTTACTTTTCTTACTTGAAACGTTTTCGTTATCTTTGCGATTTTTCTTGTGTTTTTTCTTTGGTTTTTCACTATCATAATTAGCAAGTTTTCGTTTAAGTTTTTTATCGTTATCAGATGATTTTTCTGAAGTTCTGTTACCCTCCTCGAGAGAGGTTTTTCGCTTCTTGTCTCGCTTGTGTTTGTCGTGTTTCTTTCTTTTCTTTTGTCTACGCGTTGTGTCGTCGTCCTTTCTACTCCCCTCCGAGTGGGACATATCCCGTGATGCACTAAGGGATGATGCTGGAGTTGGGTCCCTGGAACGGTCCCACCCTTCAGGTGTTGGTGAACGAGACGCGCTGCGGGAGAATGATCTTGAACGAGATCTTGAGGGAGAGTACGATCGTGATTCTGAGCGCGAGTACGAACGAGATCGGGGCCACGACGACGACCGTTGCCGACTGCGTTGTAATTTCCGATACTGCGAAAGCTCGTCAGCAAAGTCCACTTCACGTCCTCGTCTGCGTCCGCGGCTTTCCCGATCACTTCCCCTATCATCTTGCTCCCGTTCTCTTCCCTCACGATCGTGCTCTCGAGTATTGCGTTCGCGACCTCGCTCGTTTTCCTTGGTACGCTTTGATTCTCGCCCACCATCACGTTTCTTTTTGTGTCTACAAGAACCAAAAAAAGTAACAATAAGAAAACTTTTATAGAAACTTACCACTGTTGTTCAGGCGCTAGGATCTAGGGGATGGGAGAGAACAGGATGGGAGAGAACAGGATGAGAGAGAATAGGATGAGAGAGAATAGGATGGGAGAGGTTAGGGGGTTCCAAAAGCATAGTTTCTCGAAAAGCGTTTTCAAATTTAACTACCTAAAGTGCTCATTCATGGCTTTTTGACCCAATTAAAGAACTTGCGTTTACTTTTACTAAAAATATATCTGTTATAATATAAAACTCCTGACCGATGTTCGTAAAACGATAAAAGCCGGTATTAGGCCGGATATTGCTACTTTTACGTGTAAAAAATCCAATCAATCTGTACCTCAAATATTTACATGAACTGTTTAAAAGTGAAGAGTCCTACCTAGATTTATAGCCTTTTTGTAGTCGGTTAAACTCTTCTTCTGATATCGGTGGAGGTAAATGGTCATCAGAAGGTCCAAATGGATCAAGGAATGGGGGACGGACAGACATAGTAAACCGATCGTGAGCTGGCGGACGTAACGCTGACACGACCATAGGACCAGGTTCCAAGTGAAGTGGTCGAGCTACTACAGGCCCCCTTGGCATATACACCCGGGCAACTGACATTGCTGGAGGTGCACCTGAAAATGGTTGACTGTGCATAGACATAGATGCTGGTGGTGGTCTAATACCAGGTACTCGGGGAACGTGGTCGCGAGGTTGCCCAGTAACAGGACGAGGAGCATCCTGTGCTCGAGAACTGCACAAATGAAAAAGAAAAACAGTTTATGGAGGAAAGGGCGGACATGGTTGGCGCAGTTGGTAAGATATCTGCTTTCGAACCACGAGGTCCCGAGCTCGATCCCGGCACTTTGCCGAGATTTGAATCTTTGTGAGGCCTTCTTTTCCGCCTATGCCAACTCAGCTTTCCATCCTCCCGGGGTAGGTAAATGAGTACCAGCGTCTGCTGGGAGCTAAACTGCGAGGGATTAATGTCCCGTCCAGGGGGAGTCAAAGACTCTCATCCGCTTAACACTTTAGAAACCGGAGATAAGCGCCGGCTCCATGGGCCACAGGGCTCGAAAGGATTTAGCTTATGGAGGAAAACTGAATGCTAAAAGTAAGTTATTTTTGTATATTTTCGTAGATAGAAAAGATTAACTCTGGATTTTTTTTTTAAAAAAAAAAGTCAAATTAAAACGAATAATCAAATGCAGAAATGAAGCAGAGTCATTAGTACAGATTTGATACCGTGGTCTATTAACTTTGTCAGCGATGTGGTGTTACGTAGGTTACCATAGTCACGGCTTTAATACTACAAAGTGCTTCCAAATCTTAATATTCTTTCGACATCTCTGTCTTGCTACGTATAATATGTCTTTGAAAAAAACAACTATTGACATCATATGAGTCACCGATCAAATACTTTCAACTTGCACTGCTTGACATTCTAACATAGTTATTCCACAAAGCCTAAATGTTTTAACAATAGAAATTAGGGTCCAGTTATCCTTTAAAAAATAAGAAGCTGGAACTCCTACTTGCATCCCACTGATCCTACACAACTGGACCCCATGCACAACCTACTGAGAAACCCTGGGACCGAGATGAACAGTGCAGTTGTCACATTAAAACGCGACCACTCGCACCACCTACTGAGAAGCCCTAGAAACGAGATTAACAGTATAGTTGTCATATTACAACCGGACCACAAGATCCACATAATGAGAAGCTCTGTGAACTAGATTAACAGTACAGTTATCATTTTGAAAGCGAAAACGTTAACATATGTATGTTGTTCAGTGGAATGGAATAAAGAATAAATACACTCGTACGAAAAATTACTTACCTAGAGATTGCCACCTTTACTCCATCTGTCTTCTGCACCGGTTTAATAACGTTTCCTACATGGAAATGAAGACATCTAAATCAAAAACGCAGTTTTTACAGCAAACTGATCAACGTTCACCCTATTCAAGATGCTTTTACCTTTTCGTCAATATATCTATCTCTTTTTCTATCATGTCGATTTTGGGAAAGTTACCCAGAAGTCCTTGCGTGTAGCTTGGATAAAAAGGCTACGCAGAAGGTTATCGTTCAATAAACTTTCTCAGACGGTAAAAATACAGACAAATTAATGAACACGATTCATTTCGCTTCATATCCCTATCAATTCAACACGGGACGTGTTTCTATAGCTTTTTTATGACTTCAAAATGGGATTATTTTGCCTTGCAATTACCGCAAGTATTATACAGAGAAAAGATTGTTGTGCTTTGCCTTACGGCAATAAACAAGTTTATGGTCACCTATTTAAGTCACACGTGTGTTTGTTGTCGGAGAGCTTCCAAGTGTTGCACGAAGTGCTCTTCACATTAATTTTGAATTCGCACTTTCTCGCGATGTCAAACTTGAATTGCTCTAAGTATTATTCTTCCTTCTAATATCTTTAACTTTTAATTCGACTGGTAAATGGTTAGATCAACTCGGTCTAGAAAATTTTGCAAAATCTAATTGCACTTCATGATTTCAAAGTTTACCGTCAAACAAAAGCTGCAGCCTAAGTTTATGTTCTTTTTTCTTAGTATTTGCTTTTTACAACCCAAATTGATGTAAGAAATACTTTTTATAGTTTAACTCCCACATAAAGTAAACGTTCCATTGAAGACAGAACCAAACAAAAAAATTCGGATTTTGTAAAATTTTCATTACGCAAATTAAAGGGAGCTATCAACTTTTATAAAAAAGATGTTTTTCAAACATGAGAAAGGTCTCAAGAGTAACATTTACAAACTGACAGGTTTTACAGTTTTTTCCAGAACTGACGAGGATTAATTTTATGATAGGAAAATAGTTCTTGATATTTTGTAAACGTTCAAGTGACAATAACTTTGATATTGGAGATTTTCTTCAATTTGTGTTAAGAAATTGAATGATTCATTGCTTGAATTTATTCAGTTCGATGCTAATGTAATCTTTCTATGGCGCACTAGTAGGCGTCCAGTCTCGAAATATAGATAAAGTAAATCGGAACGAAGTATATATATGATATTATACGATGGCGCGAACGTATGAAGTCTATCTTCGAGTGAAAAATATATTTCACGAGTAAGCACAACCTGATTTATACATCTTTAGCTCTGCATTGCATGTAACTCGGGTGAATAATTTCTAAAGAAACATGGCCAATATAGCTATAAGAGCTACGTAACTGACCCAGGTATTTTGTTTGTAATTAACTTATAAGTTAATAATATACACGAAATAATTACTCGATTCTGATTGGCTGAGAAAGAAGTGCAGCTCTTCTGTAATACGACTGTAAAATGTGTAACACGAGTGCATATTACAAATGTTTTTCGATTGGTTAAGAAACAATAGAAAATTGAATAAGCCAATCAAATTGTAGCAACATGTTTGCGTTGATTGCGCGTATTCTAGCGTATGTATATTATCAATAAGTAATCATTTCTCGTTCAATTTGGAATTAATTTGCAAAAAGCGGCTCGTGCAATTTCAGCTTTTTGAAAAACTCACTCGTGCAAATTAATTCAAATTGAACTCGAAACCGTATGATTACCTATACAAATTGCATAGAATTTGGTTACCTTCACTCGGTTGATGAGAGTCTTTTGTTTCGGGTCTTGGAACTTGACCGGTTGTTTGTCCACTATTAGGCGGTGGGGGTTTCAAGCTTTCTGAGCCATTTTCCGTTTTAAACACCTAATAAATAAGATTGACGTGCTGTTGATAATCCCAAAGAAAACAAACTACTTTAACGATCTTCGCTGTTATGACAGCCAATTTGATGAAATGCAAAGGTTAGCTAGCAACAGGATATGTACTTGTTTAACTACCTAGAGCTACGTTAACTTTATGAGACTCACTCACACAATATTTAAATCTCGGCTCCATAAAAGTCGTTGAACCTCCCGCCAATCACACAATTAATAACTTATAGTTAGTAAATAAACCTTCAGATCATAAAGGGTTAAAAATTTTTTGCAGCAAAATTATAGTTCAGAGGATGACTTTTGCATGAAATCTCGTTCTCTTGCCATTGACTTTGCGTAATCAAATGGTTTCCTTTCTATCACCAACCACGTTATGAAAGATTCTTGCAAACACATCACCATTATAGTCTTACAATATGAACTGCATGGCTGAACCTAAGAAACTGACCTGATCCACAACAGCTGTGGCTCGGTAGCTCAATTTAAAGGTGTATTATCAAAGTCGTGGGTTCAAATAATCTTCAGTCAGGTATGTTTTAGGTAGACTTATTGTTTGCAATTGCTTAAGCTACCTCAACGATCGCGAATGATAAAATTATTTATGGCGGCATTATTCAAAAATTTAACCACTTCATAGAGATGACATTTGGTGTGCTAAATATAAGGTTAAAGACGTTAACGGGAAATTTTAAACTGACGGAATTTCTCACTTTCCAAAAATACGTTTGCACTATTTATTCTGATTCTTTCTGTAGCTTAACCACCCCAAACGAGAGATTCACACAGAGTTACGTAACATACCTTGGGTGAATTCTCTCTGCTCCTTGAAGGACTTCCGGAAATTACTACAAGAGAAAGAAAAAGCTCATTTCAAGGCACAAAATTAAAAACTTGGTAGGGAGTTTCCATATCTAAGATTAACTTTATTTTCAATCTATATGCAACACCCTAATAGTGGTGAGGCAGTTTGCGTGTCCCAATGATCCCTAGAGCTAAGCTGGCTGGAGTCTGCAACTCCTAGTAGGGCCACCCATGCCGGACATGTTAAAGGATTGGGGTAAGACAAAGTGTGAACCCTGGTCCTCCAGGTTGGGGGTTAGACTGATAACCCTTTCCCAGAAAAACAAACTAATTACAGGAACCAGAAACAGTAATTTCATTAGATCAAGGGAATAATACCATGGCCACACCTCATACTGAGCAGATGCTTGATGATGCGCAGGGGCCAAAACCAGAAGGACACACCCTAGCTGACGAAGGACCGTGGAAATGGAAATGAGATAGGGTGGTTTGGGCTCTTGGAACGAAGTGTGGGATGTAGCAGCAGGAATAGAAAAATGGAAAGATTCTGTGAAGGCCCAATGTGCCAAGGACAAGTAACATACGCATTTTGGTATTGAAGTTTTCGATATAACGTATAGTTATTCAGCTCGTAGAACTTTATCCCAAAAGTTTCTAACCTTGCTTTTAACTATGCCAAGATTTACATCAAAGTAAAATCTTTAAGAGTAAGCGGCGATGGGTAATAAGCAGTTTATGGTACGATAATACAATATGTTGACAAATGTAACTGGAATGCGTTCACGGTGTAAATCTATATAGAAAGAATTAAGAGAAAAATATCATATTTATGCCCTCGGCGGGAATCGAACCCCACATCTTC
>JAOTRI020101148.1:0-14166 GCA_028564885.2 Zoanthus sanctaehelenae
AGGACTAAGAGAGACTTGTTTTTCTGATAACCCACGTTGTATTTTAGCAATCTTTTCACTGAAAAAATCGGCAAAGTCATTCGCTAACTCAACATTGCTGGGTGCAGATGGGTACCGTTGTACTGTATTTTTTTGGAGAAGTTTATTTATAGTCTTGAAAAGGACTTTTTGATCTCCAGAGTATTCGTTAATGACTGATGTATAGTACGCAGTCTTACAGGAGGCAATCAAGTTATTAACAATAGAGCATTGGTACAAATATTGTTCACGATCAATCGTAAGTCCGGTCTTGCGCCATTTCCTCTCTAAGCATCGTCTTTTCTTTTTCTCCTTGGTCACCTCTAGTGTGTACCATGGCGCCGATGGCCGTATTGTAACATTTTTCTTTTTCAGAGGGGCATGATTATCTAACAAAGAACGCAAAACATTATTGTATTGGGTCACTAGTGAGTTCAAGTCTAGAGGCGACTGACTGTAGAGTTCAGAATTAAGTATATCTTCAGATAGGCGACTGTTATCAATACATCGTAATTTCCGAAACTCAACTGTTTTCTTAGTAAACTTTGGTTTGCTTAGGCTCAATTTACAATGAATTGCATGATGATCAGATATCCCAGGGTCTTGTATGGTGACTTGTTGAATCAGCGCATCATCAGACCTTGCAATAACAAGATCAAGAGTGTGGCCGTCTTTGTGTGTTTTACCCCTAACATACTGTTTGAGGTCAAAAGACTCAAGAATATTGATAAATCTATTTGCATAGCTGTTATTGGGATTATCCACATGAAAATTAAAGTCTCCGATGAATAAGATGTTGCCAGGGTGTTCAGTTAGGACCTTCTCTAGCAGTCGAGAAAACTCTTCATAAAACAGTGCGTACGTTGGAGCTGGGGGACGATAAATCACTAGTACTCTTAAAAACATCTCACTTCTTATTCGGATATCCATGAGCTCAAAAGTCTGAAATGTATCACAAACGATGTTATTAATTCGAAAATTTTCTTTAAACAACAGTCCAACACCGCCACCGGTCTCCAGAAACCTTGGATGGTGCAAAAATCTATATCCAGTTGGACACAGGGTGCCAATTTCAACTGCATCTTGATCACCGTCATGCAGCCAGGTTTCGGTTAATGCTAAGATATCAATATCATTTTCAACAGTAAAGTCCTTAATTATCATAGGTTTGTTCTTAACAGATCTAACGTTGAGATGAGAAAACTGTAACTGGCGACCATTTGCACCGCTACATCTCGGTGAATCCAACGATTTAAGCAGGGGTACATAAATTAAGTTGCTCGGATTTCTAGATCTTGGCTCTGAGTTTTCGTTAGCAATAATTTGCATATTGTTGTTCCAACTGTTTACATTTTTCTTGAACAAATTGTTGACAGCTGAAGCTCTATTTGTAACCCTAACTGGAATTCTACGTTGTAGAGAAACAGATTGAGACTGACAGTTACTGTGATTAGATCCTTGCAGTGACACATAAATGAGGTTGTTATAATTTCTTGTGTTTTTATCACTGCACATTTGCATTTTGCAACTATGTTGTTGAAAATTTGTTGCAGTATGCATATTAATGAGTTTAAAGTTCCCGCGACATCTTTCCAAACCAGAGACTTTCAACATATCGGGACCGGGATTTTTTGCCACATCAGTAAATACGGTAATATCCAAAGGAGGATCATATCCAGGTATAACAAGAGCAGTTGAGCCATGCTTACCCCACCGGGTAACAGGAATTCGGGAACGAAAGCCAGTTTTATTCACGCTTGTCCATTTCACAACAGCAGGACGAGTTGAGAAAAGCTCCACAAATTGCAAATTGTACCCACCAAAGCTGTTTCTAATTAATACAGATGCTTGTTGATTGCTAAACGAATGTCTTTGTAGTTGAGTTGATGAGAAAGGTGTTAAAAATAAGACGTACAACAGTAAAAAAGATAGAGCAAAAAATCTTCTGGCTGCCATGTGCTAATATGCTAATTGAATGTTTTGTGCAAATGTTTATGTTGATTTCTAGTAAATCTAAAAAGGAATAAACTCAAACTAAAATATGATTTTTGTTCGCTGCTTTTGTGAATTTGTTATAAACAAAAGTTTAACAACATGCGGCGTTACACCAGATTAAGCATTAATTTCTCATGTCACTCTATTGTTTAGAGTCATTAGCGGGATATTCAAAGCTTTAGTGCAAACGAGGACGCACAAGCAACCTGTAACATATGGCGCCAAAGACAGCTTGCTACTTGTTCAACTGATTATAATGATAATTACACTTAGACCTGCAACCCAACGCTATCCGGCATATATACTCCTTAAAGATTTTCTTTTTTCGCATCACAGTTTTTTACTTAAAACTTGTGAGTTACTTACGTGCGTATTTGCCTAGAGGAAGCTACTGTGCATGAACCCCAGTTTACTAAAATTTAGCTAATAAAACTCAGTCGTGCTGTAGAACTTTGATCTCTGTAAAGATTCACAAAGAACTTTTTGAATTGTTTATAAGGAAAGTAAAAATAAGTCCGAAATTCTCAATTTTCTTTTCATTAGTTCTCATTTCAAACCCTAGGAGAAATATGTCTTAAAAAGCAATACGGTCAACAATAAACATGCACAACCTCGTACCCAGGGTCTTTTCAGGACCACCCGCTGAGAAAAGATCCTGGTATTGGTTGGTCACATGCTTCCCAGAATCTGGGAAATGACAAACGTATTTTAATTGGGAAGGGTAAAATGAGGTGGGACTTTTGTTATGTGCACTTCGAAGTTTTCAACATGGCGACGCCGCATATTGAGCAACAGTGTCAAATTACCATACCGGACCACGGAGAGAATTGTCGCAAGCAGCACGTGACCAACCATTACCAGGGTTGTTTCCAAAGAGCCTGGGCACGAAGTTGATACATATACATGCTTAAATACAGCTTCGGATCGACTCGCAGTTGGAAAAAGACTGAAGGTTTTGGCTTACTGCAGTAACAAAATTCTGACCATTAGAGAACGAGCAAAGAAGTATTGTAGTATTGTAGAATTAAAAATATTCTGATTGGTTCTTGGTAACTTCGAAAAGCAAAAGCAATATATTGTAACTACATGAGTAAAAGTAACAAAATGGGCAAAAATAAAGTACCTACAATTAAAACAGGCAATCATATATAGTTACGTAAGATAAACCGTACAACTTACATTTTCTGATTTTAAATCTTAAAATAAAAAACTCATTGTTCAAATTCTATGTCACTTTTTCATCGAAAAAGCAAATAACATCAAAATAGCAATTAATCTCATACACATTTTTAGTTTTGTTGTATTATTTTTTCTATTTTACAGAAAGCCATGCAAATTTCTATTGTGTAGGGTGATTCGGAGCCCATTTGTAATAGGGGAATTGATAATCACAACATTTGTGTTTAACAATCGAAAAAGACAATCGTTTTTCTTAGCCGGAACCAAAGAACGTTTTTCTATACAATTAGACTACGAGCCGAGTTTTCTACGAGCAAATAGTCAACGAGGCGCAGCCGAGTTGACTATCGCTCTTGGAAAACTAGGGCGTGTAGTCTAATTATTTTAGTAAAATTTTCAATGTTCTCATTGCATAAAAATGTGGCCGGAGTAACGTTTAGGAAAAAATGGTTTTTTGTGTTTACAAAGATTTCAAACACTACACGCGAAGTGCACTGAGGAGTGAAACAAATCTTTCTTACGGATACACAAGCAAAACTTTTATTTTACCATTAAAACTTTTCATTCCATATTTTGTCGCTATTTTCGTTTTTTCTGGAACTGCTCTTTCAATTAAATATTCAATTTCTTGGTCCGAAATTTTGGCAAATTGTCGTGACGCCATTGTTTTTTTTTTCTTAAAGAGATTCTTGTCAGTCATGTACATAAAGCTTCGTGATTGGTCAAAATTGATCTATCAGCAGATAGAAAACAGTGAAAGAGCCAATCAAATTCACAGATTCACAATAAAACATAGTAAATTTATACTAAAAAAATATAGTTGATGTTCGCTGGCATAAATATGTTTTGGGCCCGACTAAGGCTCATTTTAGCCCGAGCACAGCGAGGAACCCCTACAATTACCATCTACATAACATTGTCCGGCTGCATTTCCAGTTGGTTGGTTAGTCCTTGTTTTTTAGTGGTTAACACAGCGGACTAGTAACCGTAGATGTGGGGTTCGATTCCCACCGTGGGCTATATATGTTATTTTTCTCTTATTTCTTTCATAGATACAGGCTAACTTACCTATTTATGCATAAAGATCGTGTACAAGGTACAGATGTAGCATACAACTCTGGTGCCAGGGTATTGATCAACTTTGTTGATGAAGCTTATGTTTCAAAAACATTTTATCATATTTTAACCCTTTAAGTCCCAGTTGGTTATCAACACCCAACTTCTTATAACATAACACATACAAAATAAAGCATTTGGCAATGAGAAACTGAGAGTTGATCAAGCAAAGTAAACTACAGAAGATTAACATTAAATTTCTCTCAAACTTGCTCAATAGTGTATAGGAACAAGTTGGGAGAATTTAAAAATATATCTGGTATTGAAAGGGTTAAAATCAAATCTTTTATAATTCTCCCAGATTCTAATGGTATCTCTCAGTTGCAAGTATTTGAAAAAAGAGAGCCAGTTCCAAATCATTTAGTAAGGGGAGGAGATGGTGAGCAGAACACAACAGAACTGGCAAAATCGTTTAGTTACAATGTAAAAGATCTTCTAAAAAAGGTTAGTATTTGAATTTAATGTAGTTTTAGGTAAAATTTTCATTTAATCATACAAACTAAACCTTACCCAGACCCTATAATTAAATTTAAGTCAATAGTTAACGCTATGTATTTATAAACAAGAAGGTCCCAATACAGAAATTATGCATAAATCATTGTTTAAATACTAATTATAACTGCAATTACGAACAAAACGTTTGGACACCCCCAAGGTATAACTTGCCAAGGTTTTTATCTGTGATTGTAGTACACAGTAAAATTTCCCAGTTATCACTTAATTCCAGTAAACTTTTCGAGTTGGGGCCTACTATTGTTTAATTATACAAACAAACACTTGTAAACCCAGACCCTACTTAATAATGATAATATCCTTTATTCAAGTGTCGTACTGGAATAGCAGTTATGAAAAACCACTAAATGGGGACACCATATAACAATTACTTCTATATATTTTTGAAAACAAAAAAGAAAAATTGTGAAGTTTTGATTCACTTCAATGCCACTCCACATCAATTATGTAATTTTCAATTTATTTGCATAGAAAAAATCCTTGATCAAAATAGCTTAGAGAGCAAACTAATTACTAGAGAAGCCTATTGGACTGCACAATTAAGAACTTTGCACCCTTGTGGGTTAATTAGGGAAGCGTCTAATTTATATCGATTTCTCCACGAGAAACGTCATGGCAAGGTTTCTTTTCAAAACCCCCCCCTCCCATCCCACTCACACACACACCACTACCACCCTCCCTGAGAAACGTTAGAAAAAATAATTGATGTTTTTCTTAAATTTACTCCGATATCCATTGTTTTATTAATAAATGCCTCCTAAAATCCTATAAAGGTAAATCGGTACTTATTAAACAGATTAACAGGACGCCTAAAGTACTACAAGATTTAATAATTCTGACAATTCTTTTGATTCAATCGATTCTAAACTATTTTGCTGGTTGCCGTAGTCAAATCAATGATTTTTCAAACCTGATCAATCCCAGGAATGTTCTGAAACATACAAAATAATAATAATAAAAATGTTTCTAGAGTGTTATACTATGTAGTTTCTCTCTTGAATTCCATAGAATCAGTACCTTTGTTCATGCAATTGTTCAAATTGAATTTGGTAATGTCCATAATTGCTAAGCATGCGGAAGTTGTTGTAAAAAAACATGCTAAACTTGTTTGGGAATGAAAAGTTTGGTTTAGGTTAACTAACCAATGTTTTATAGCTAAAAGCAGTGGTTAGTTTCAACTTTAAAAGGCAACAAGATATCATATACAATAGATTTATACAGTATGGTGCAATAAGTATAAATTATACATTCACTGCCGCCTGGTTAGCCTAGTTGGTAAAACTCCAGTCTATTGTGCGGGAGGTCTTGGGTTCAATTCTTGGCCAGACCAACACTCAGGGTCTTAAAATAATTGAAGAGAAAGTGCTGCCTTTGCTCTAACATCTGCAAATGGTTAGACTTTAGCGTCTTCTCGGATAAGGACGTTAAACCGTAGGTCCATGAGTAAAATCCTTGTCATTATAATGTGCATATGATTATTTCATAGAATATGTGCAACATAAATGATAAAGATTATTATTATTATTAACTCAGTGTAAGTTACAATTTTAACAAAACATTTTTCACAAAAGAATTATTTTTGCACCTTTCAAGTTTTGGATTGATAAAGTTCCGTGCCGTCTCTGTCACTAACATGTTTATTTATTATATAGAATGTCAGTACAGCTACATGTATATATAATTTATGCAATGGTTTTGTTATTATTACAAAAAAGAAATTTTAAAAAGTTTGAGTTTTCTCCCACAAATTGTTATTTCCACGTTGTTTACTTTAAAAACGTCTTGGTTCCCAACCTCTAGTGTCAACATGATGTTTCTCGTGGAGAAATCGATATGTGACGTTCCCCTTAAAGAAAAGGGAAGAATCTAAATCGAAAATAGAATCCATTAAAAGTAAACTTATCTTCACAAGCTCAAGCATTTTATCTTTAGTTATTTTTATATAATCCATTTTTGAGGGGAGCAAGTAAATTCCTTTTCTCAGCTTGTTTATTCATTTTTTTTAAACTCTTGTACATCATATTGTGTACCTTTGAAAGTGATTTTGATTAGAATTATGTTGAATTTCTAATAACTATACAAGTGATCACAGAGCCTTAAATATTTCACTTTAATTGAAGGTGACACAATATACCTACTTTATTGCTTCTGAAAATTACAAGATTCGATATTTTTAGGTGTTGTGCCTTGAACATTTACCAAATCAAGCTTGAATGTCCAGTTTGGTCTGACAGTTGGCTGTTGCCAAGTGAACTACATGTCATATAAGTAGAGACAATTGCACCTAAAGAAACCTTAGTTTTGTTATTCCATGTTAAGTGAGTACTGTCAATTTTAAATTGATGGCTGTTAGTCATTGGTTTTATTCAAGGCTGAAGAATCCATTGATAGTTTTAGTTATGAGCTGGCACAGAAGTTCTGTGAGAGAGCTCTTGAACTTGAACCAGAAAATCCAAAGGCTTTGGAGACTGCTGGGGCAGTTTATCTAGAAACTGGAGACACTTTTTCTGCTACAAAGATATCCTTAACAACAATTGGATCATTTACTGTAATTTGTAAAGTAAACAACATGAGATAACATCAAAATTGTGACCGTTGTTGATGTTTTAGTCACAAATTTATGAAAAATTTAGTCACAATGTCAAGCCCTGAAGGAATTTCAGTCAAATTCTGTCAGGTTCATTCATGATTTCGAGATATCTTTATATTGCAGTTATAATTCTAACATTTTAAAATTATTTAATTCAAAGAGGTCTTGGTATGTCAAACAAAACCATTTCTTTCTTAAAGAATTTAGCTTTTTTTAATTTTTTTAGAAATAATTTACAACAACTGTGAGGGAAGCTGTTACAATGGAGTGTTTTCTTAACTTGTGTATTAAACATTCAAAAATATTTCGACAGTATTGTAAAGTGATTTTTTTTATTTTTAAAGTATCAGTTGGTAAAATAAATGACATTATAGTAGCTCAAGCTTTGCCTCAAAAAACTTGCTTTTAAATTTACCTTAAGTAATGAGAAAGGACCAAAGTACTCCATATTGATCAACTAAAATATATTTTGGACTGTGTGTGGTGCATTGATATTTTTGGACAGCTGAGGTTCTTTCCTTTTAAAGGATGAAGCTTTAAAGCTTTGTCAATTCTTATTGGACTTTTCTTAGTTAGTCCTTAACCCTTGTAACTGCTTTGAGCATGCTATCAGTGTGAGTCCAGATGTTGGTCACAGCAAATACTTGTCCCTTGGTCAGCTGTGTGGTGGACAGGATGCAGTCAATTACTTTCAAAAGGGAATTGAACTGATGGTTACAAGCTATGAGAAATCGTCTAAGAAGGTGCGAACGATAAATAAAATGTACTTATTTATGTTTTAAGATTAAAATAATAAATGAATATAGATAGTTTTAGTAAAAACTTTGTTTCATAGCTATCCCTTTTCAAAAGATATGCGCTGTAAGTGAGAAAGGTTCATGCCTATTTAGAATTACTTGATGTGTATTGACCATAACTTGTAAAGGTAGTTTGCTCATAAATCAAAGTGACACCTTCCTGGCCAAATAATTATATACATTTGTTGTAAGACAACATCAATGTACATTATAAAACTTCTAAAAATGTTTGCCTATAGGAAACTGTTAAATGAAGAACGTTATACATTAATTTCTTAGTTTTAAAGCATTAAGTATACCACAAAAAATATATCAGGCTCATGACACTACATGTGTTATCAGATCAGGATGAAAGTATTTCCTGTAAATTCTGTTTTCTCAATGTCGTAGTATTTTCTTTTCTTCTACTCTCTTCCTGTGTAACTACTGGGACATAAAACTATACTCGTCTGATCCATATTATATTGTGGTTGGTGGTCAACTGTAAGTTAATGCCTATTAACTTTTATACTCTGTACATAAAAGTTACTTCTAAGAAGCATTGAGTAAAAGCAAGTTTTTTTGCACTTGTTTCATTAGGAAGAAGCAAGTGCCATGGTGGTTGAGGAAGTCTCGTCACTAGATATCTCTAGTGCATTTTGTTCCCTTGCTGAGATATATCTCACTGATGAATGTTATGCTGATGAGGCCGAAGCTAAGTGTCATAAATATTGCCAGAAAGCACTTGAGTATGATGCTACAAACCCTGATGCATACTTAGTCATGACCAATTACCTCTTGAGTGTTAATAATAAGCAGGTAAATCAGTAAAACCTATATATTCAAATGTATGTGAGAACTTATTCAAGATGCTTTGAAAAAAATAAATGTTTTTGCTTAAGTTGATACACTGCAACAGTTGTAGGTGATGCATCAATAATGTTTAAACTTTTATTATACATACCCCAAACAATAAATTTCTAAGTAGACTTATCCTCCATACCACACTATTCCTACATTTAGCAACATCTAAACCATTTCTTTCTTAGGAAGCGCTCAGCATGGTAAGAAAGAGTCTTGGATTATGGTTGGTTGAAGATGAAACAGAAACACAGGTGACAATTACTTCTACAATAGTTTAATGTCAAAATTTCATGATATAATGTGCGCTCTTATTGGTTCAAATCTATGCTTTATTACACCAATAAAGTCATGTTTTTCGCTTGCTTGTTTTGCTGTTTGTTTTGCTATAACATAAAAGCATTAGAGCACAACTTTCTATGACTTTTGGGCGAAATAGAGCACTTGTGATGTTGGGAGAGACACTTGAAGAAACGTTGTAAAATCACTCGCCTGTGGCTTAAACACGTTCTCGTGTTTCTCCCAACATCACGGGTGCTCTATTTCGCCGATAGAGTCATAAAATGTTGTGCTGTAATTCTTGATTAGATTATCAAATATTTCAGATTTTGTTGTTGTTTTTTCAAATAGTTTCATTGGAATCACTCTAAAGACTAGCTTTCTTTACACAGCTAAAGGTATTTCATTGGATACTACAAGTGTTTGGGGATCGACTCTCAAAGTTACAGTAGAAGTCTACCAAAAACCTTTTTGAAATATTAACTATTTTGGTTTTTCTAATAATAGAGACAATCTTTTTATGGTAAACCACTTCATCATCAATCCAGTTTTGATCAGGTTTTATCCCAGTAAACGAGTGTGGCCGGGTTTAACCCACTCTGCCAGCAATCTCTCCCACTCTCACTCTCCATCACACTCGATTCATTGCATCCTCCTTCAAACCAACGCTCCTACTCTCCTCCACCTGTGATCTCCATGCCTTCATCTTTCCCTTCACTTCAAACTCCAATGCCTTCCTCAAAACATGGCCCTCATCCCTCCTATCACATGCCTGTTCTCTCTCTGTTCCTCTCCAAACTGCCATTTCATTCTTTCTCAAACACCATGGCTCACTCCCAGATAACACTGCTAATCTCACACAAGTCCGATAAATCATTCCTTTCATCTGCAGCGAGAACCTTTTTGAGATCAGCAACTCTCCACATTTCTTGAACTTCACCCAACCAATTCTCGCTCTTGCCGTTCCAGCTGAGAAGATAGCACACTTTATTTAACGTCAATTGCGAAGGAAGTGGTTGCCCATTCTTCCTAGCCAGTGGCTAATGTTTAATCACTTGACGGCTCAGTTCTTGGCATGACGGTCGAATTTGCAGAGGGAGGAAAACTGGAGTACCCAGAGAAAAACCCTCAAAGTCAGATTGAGATCGACAAATGTGAGACCACATGCCGAGCCCAGGAATCGAACCCGGGTTGGAGGCACGACTGATGACCACTATGCCAACCTGACTCCTACTCTCACTATAGCTGTCTCACAACCACCACTTGCATTCACTCTATCTCCCAAATAGCAGAAACCTCTCAACGATTCCACCTCTTCACACAACTCCTCCACAGGTCCCACAAAACCATTAACCTGGTTGTTGCATCTTCCAAACACAAAATCTCTCCTCAACCTCGCGGTTGGATAAATTAGGGTAAATAGAATGAGCAAAGTGAACATAGTATCTCAATCTAAACCTTTTAGCACAGCCTTAAAATAGTGAAATATCTGTAACAATTAAGTAAAACACTTGGGAGCTTACTAAAAAGGAACTCATATAGTTGCTATGGTTACACTTACGTGTATTTTAGAATCCCTTCTAATTTGGATGTCCAAATAATGACACTTTTATCTGCTCCTCCAGAAGCAAACCGTTTGCCTTTAGAAAGAAAATTTAACATCAAGAGATTGAAAACAAACAGTATATAAATAAATAAATGAATAAACAAATATTAACCATTAAATACTTTATCTAACGTGAATTAGAAGGAAGTGGTTGCTTATTCTTTGTAGCCAGAGAATAATGCTAAATTGCTCAACGATTCAGATCTTGGCATGAAAATCGCATTTAGTACTAAATAAATAAATAATATAACATACTGTAAAAGAAGCTAAATCATTTATGACCCAAGCAACCTATGGAGCCAGAACTTCTCTCTGGTTTTTGTAGTGTTAAGTGGACATGTACAAGAGTCGGTGGTTGACTTCCGCTGGAGAGGAAAATAATTCATTACAGCTCCCAGCATATGCTACAACTCATTTACAGAGATTGCTATGAATGATTGTTTAAATGAAGGATATTTAATTACAAATACCAGTAACTAAAAACAATTCAAATAAAGTACATCAGGTTGTGATTTTGATTCATATGTTACAGCAGTGAGGTTCCTGTTGAGCTTCATAATATACATTAATTTTTATATCATAGACTAAAACTTACTTTAAAGTTATGAATGTTGTCAATGGTCTCTAAACATATGAAGTCCTAATTGGCGTATAGGGGCATACTATTGTTTAATCAACAAACTATTACTAACCCTTATTCAGACCAGGGCCCAGTTGTTCAAAAGATGGTTAGCACTAACCTAGGGTTAAATATTTGACCCACAATCTTGTTTCCAATTTTACAAGGAGAAATTTTAGCTGCTGTAATTTTGGGATTTACAAGACTTTTCCTAGAAAAATCCAAACAGTATAACATAAATAACCGTTTACCTTTTCTTAAAGAAGAAAATCTTGTTGGGATTATTGCTTAACCCAGGGATAAACTTAACCAGCCTTTGAACAACTGGGCCATGTACCCTAACATCTATAGCAAAGAAACTGCATGCATAATTAAATAAGTAGAAAACAAGAAGAAATTCTTGTTTGAATTATTGCTTAACCCAGGGTTAAACTTAACCAGCCATTGAACAACTGGGCCATGTACCCTAACTTCTATAGCAAAAAAACTGCATGCATAAATAAGTATGGCCCAATACAGAAATCATTTTGATATTACAGCAAAGCATTTTATACACCTTGCCCCTGTATGCAGATATTCAAATTGTGGTTTGCTGGGTTTTAAACAATTTGGCAGTATAAACCAACAAACCAAGGAACACACACTCAAACATTTCTATATCAAGGTAAATTCAGCTTCTCTTGAAAGCTAGCTCATTCAGGAAGAATTAAATATATCAGTCAAATATATAATTAATGTATAATACTGTAATAATACAATTCATATATAAACTTCTTTACGATTCTTATCAAGCTGAAAAGAAGTAAAAAATAAAAAATACAAGTAGATATACCATACGTTAAAGAAATAGTTGTCCTTGCATTTTCAGTAAGTATTCTATATATTTTATAATATAAATATTATAAATTTTTTGCTACGATGCAGAACAACTTTTCTTACAGTTGAACCAAAATAAAAAATGTTCCGTTTTACTGTAGCATAGCAACTTAAAATAGTTTACAAATGACTCTCCTTCTCTTTTCGTGTTCATGCTTGGATATTTCAGCAAGTTAGATTTAGAAATATTCACAGAATTAAAACTATGCTGATTACATTCCCAAAAGTCTAAGTTTTTCATTTTATGTCGAGTTTGTTAATTACAGTATCTCAATGAAATGAGCCAAGATATTATAATAAACGGAAGCTAATGGCTTTCTTTTATGGTACCCACCATCTTTTGCATATGCTACACAAAAAACCGTATCTTTGTGACCTTTCAGCGGTTGAATAAGAGTCCCATCGTTGGTATCGTAAACCTAAAAGGTGATTTCACGTTATTTATATAGATTTTCGTTCATGAAATTCTCACAAACACGACTTTCCGTCACTAACCAACACTCGGTTTCCAGCGGCAACAATGAGTTGGGTTCCATCTGGGCGGAAGGCAAGGTCGAATATGCTGTGTCGTTGGAAATTGTGATATTTGTTTTTGGTCAGTCATAAGAATAGAAAGATAAACAAGCATTTTATATTTTTTTCTTACCACTGCTCGACTTTGTCTTTATCGTGTACTTTATCGACCCAAGTTGGAATTGCTCTCATGATGACCGCCAAATTAAAACATTTCAAACAGAAAGAAATAGGCACCACAGGCAGCCCAGACTCATTGTGCTCTTTTTCCACAACATGACAACTGACTAGGAATTTATAAAATCGCAGAGAGTTCGGTTTTTTCGTTAGGGTTGTTAGCAAAGAGTCGAGTGATTCCTTTTTTACCTTGACCTTAGAAGGATCTTTTATTTTTTTATATTTTAAGATTGCTGTCTTCCATAATAATATTTTTCCATTTGATTGATCGCGAAGAAATTACGACAAAGCTTTGCAGTCCTGATCAACGTACGACATGGAAGCGAAGCTACAGTGAGACCAGTTAGTGAACGACATAACTTGTACTCGAACAAATTTGAGGATTAAGCAAATCTTGGAGTAGAGCACATTCAACCACAATACATTTGAAAATATATAAAAACGGCTGAATTACTATTAGCAAACCGTTCGTGTCATCCTTGGCAGACAATTTTCTCCATGTTCATTTAAAGTCTAAAAATAAAAGATAAAGTATATAGCTTCAAATAAGAAAAAGTTGTCCGTAAAATAACAACAAAAACAATGTTTTCGTAACTCCAGTGTCTTCTTCCAATTAACTCCTCCAAATCTGAATTCGCTTCGGAACCACGAAAAGGTTCTTCATCTACCACTTCATTAATGTTTTTTTTGTTGGATTCTATTTGAGCAGTAAAAGCACAAAAAATAACAAGACAAAAATCCAACTATACAGGTACAAAATGACTGAAATTTTGACAACCATTAATCGTGGTTCCGAGTTTGGCGTCATAAGGCAACAGGTTCCACAAAAGAGCCAACAGTCGGCCAAGAGCCTCAAAAACGGTAATAATGCACAACTTTTGAAGATGAAAAACAAGCCGAAGTAGAGTTTGTATCAAAAAAAGAACTTCATCATCGTTTTCCTCGGGTCAAAAACCTATATTGGCGCTAATATTATTTAAGCAATAAACGATACTTTCTATGGGTTTACCGGCATAATAAACCACGCGGGATGTTGGGAGAACACGAG
>JAOTRI020101159.1:0-14164 GCA_028564885.2 Zoanthus sanctaehelenae
CACGTACAAATCCTGCTATTATTTGTTTATACTGCTACATGAGAAATTTTTTGTAACGCATGTAATTTTCACATGTATGTATTTCAAATTAAGCTGAAATACTACTGCTGTAAGCCAATCAAATTGCTGAAATTTCTCATGTAGTATAAATGCTTTAATCATAAACACGAAAAAGTTACTTGACTCTAATTGGTTAAGAGCAGTGCAATTACTTTGTAAGTCTGCGCAAGAAACTGTAATTCTGTTCAGAAATTTGTAATTTCGTGCAACTACACCTTCAAAACTTTAAATCTGATTTGACAATAAACAATACAAAGCTGATAAGCCAATCAAAATGCGGATGTTTCTAAGACAACGATGAAGAGACTTTCACAGAAACATCTTGAAAACAAATAAAATGGCGTTTTCAGTAGATTTGCCGATTGAAATGAAACAATAACTAATATTGAAAAAGCACAAATTAAAGAATGAAAATACCTGTATGAATAAGGCCGTTTGAATGACTGTCTGAAATGCTTTGTTAAAAAAAAAATGACATCTGAAGTAAAAGTGTATCATAACTTCCTGTTCAACTTCGTGTCTTCCGATATTTCACCTGCTAGCGAGCTCCGCAAAAGAAAACTTTTGAATGATTTCCTTTGGCAAAACTTGAAACTTGTTTTTCTTTTCGTTTGGATGACCGTGTTAAATGCTTTGCTTAAAATAATGAAGATTGACGTAATTATGTTTCATTACTGTCAAACTCAGTTTAAACTTCGTGTCTGCCAATACGTCACCTGCCAGCGAGTTTGCAAAATATATTATTTTGAATGAGCTCCTTCGACAGCACTCGTACCTTGTTTGTATTTTCGTGGTTACAGAAATATTTCCACTAGATAAAAGACAAAGAAAAGTTTACAACGAAGTTCGAGTGATTGCGGTTTACAGGGAAGATTTGGTAATTGGAAGCATTCACATGACTTTTATAAGCCAAATGAAAATAAATGGGCACGCGTAATTTGTCACGTTCTCACTGTCACGTTTTGATTTTTCTCCAGCACTTTTTTATAGTTTTTTCATGTATACGATTAGCATGTGTTTTAAAATGCTCAAAATGCGCTCCCCCAAACGGGCTCAAGCAATTTTGATGCTTTTTAAAACACACTCGTGTAAATTAATTCCATATTGAGCCCGTTAAGGTATGCTTACTACCTTTTTTTCTAAACCTTAGTGAAACTTGATTAGCTAGTTACATCATTAACAATATAACTTTCTATTGAAAAAATTACATTTAGAACAAAATAAAAATGTGAAAAAATAGTTGATTCATTTGAAACTATTAAAATAAAAAAACTATTTCGAGTCTTGTAAGTTTGCTACTTATGTTTACAAATTGGTGGTTAGGTTGTTAATTGGCGGTACGTTTGTCATGTAAAAATGGTAGAGGCGTCACATATATTTATGTGAAGTCGTAAAATCTAAATCAGCTGTAAAAGCCTGTCATATTGACGTCTTTATTTATATTTGATATTTGTGGGGTAATTTCGATTACCAATACTACTTGGAATCTAGTATTTATATTAACTTATTCCTAGACGGTAAGTGCCATCGTTGGTTATGTGTGTATATGTTTGAAACCGGCGCGTTATCTTGAATGAGGTGACCTAATTTTATGTTAATTGGTTGTAGGTTTGTGGTGGTGCGGAAAAAAAGATGGTAAAGGGATTGAAACAACCCTGAAGAGTACATACACTGGATGTTGGAAAGAAAACATGGTAAATGCCTGCATTGGTTCTTTTAGATACTCGTTTAGGTCTCAAAGAATCTTATTTTTATTTAGTGTTAAGAAATAAAACAAGTTTGCTGTGCATTAATAGCCTGGTTGAAACCGCGGTGGAATGCTTGAAAGGAGAACTCGAGAGATTTTCACCGGGTTATGGAGGGGCGGAGAACTTATTTGTTTCTACAGAAAGTTTAAACTTTCAAACTTAACAAAAGGAAAGATGATATGAGTTCGTATAGTTTTATATTTTAATAAATCGCTTACAGCTTGGTGTCCGTCAATTATATCGCAATTATAACAACACTTGTTGACCAATCAAAATACACCGTGCTGCATGTACGTAAAATCCAATGAACTTTATAATTTTATTGTTAGAAAAGGTGTTTCAGTTCGTGTATTGTTTAGGAAAACAACTGAAGTTGTCGATCGATACTTTAAGTATTTTTGTGGTTTGATTGGCAAGTTATTTTAATTATTGATTTCTAATTGCTTTCATTGTTTTAATTGGTTGTTTTGAAAGCTAAAGATAGGCTAAATCCTTTACGATCCTAGTGGCCCATAGCCATCGGGTTTCCGTTGTGTTAAGCGGACGAGATTCTTCGACTTCCCCTGGACGGAACACTACTGAATTCATCGCAGGTTAGCTCCCAGCAAACGCTGGTACTCGTTTACCTACCCTGGAAGAAAGCGAACCATTTCCGCTCTAAAGTTAATTCGAAAACGAGGTCAAATATTTTGTTCTTTAGAATGCCCGTCTTTTTAATACATATACCAAATATTGGTTTATTAAAACGAGTATCCACTCCAGCGAAGGACTACAGGCCAATACGTCACTTCAAAAATTCTTCTCTTTATTTTGAGGTTATGCTTGAGTTATATTTAAGCAATATAATATAATACCAGTTCACATTTTTATTAGGATTAATTATATACTGTTTTTTAATGAAGACGTTTATCATTCTTACTAAAGTTCAATAACAAACATTTATTAAATTTTCAACTTCGAGTATTGCGTTTCTAGCGTTCTGATTGGTTCACTTAATCTCGGTTATCAGCTCATATACCGAATGACCATGTATGGAAACTAACAAAAAATCTTTTTTATCAGTTTATTAAAAGTTTTTTGCTATGTTCAAGTATCGAAGGGGTCGGAAAGCTCATAGGATATAGGATGATCTTAGCCAACTCGGCGCTACGCTCCTCGTTGGCTATTTACCATTTCATATCCAACGCGCGCTGTTGGAATAATTGTTAATTATTTTACAGAAGAGCGTGATGTTAATCGTCTGGGAATCATGTTGCGCAATATCTTTATAACTAATTAAATATAAACTGAAATTATAAAATTCTTTCGGTATGTAAACTGTATGTTTATGAATATGCATTATAAGATAACTGGATGATAAATTGCGTTTCCTCCTTTCTTCCTCCTCCTCTTCTTTATAATGTACCAGTCAATTCCAAAACCGCCCTTCCCCCCGGGCAATCCCCGGGCATTTGACTCGCGTTAAGCTCCGTGCAGTTGGGAATTTGACCCAAAATGAGGCCCGCCTGGTGGGGCATGTGACTTTCGTGTCAAAACAAAAGGATTTCGTAATTCTTTGATTCAGTGACGTGATCCGCTTTCACGGGTCATTTTTCTTGTCGATTCCACGTAGATTTTTCTGTTGTTGTTTTATATAGTTATATCGTGGAATATGCCTTTAAATGTTTAAAGTATGGAGCGAAGACAAGCTGAACAAGAAATTCATAGTGGCAGAGCGAAATGATCAATCGCCGTATTTTTAAATATCTAGAGTTTGTAATATGTTCACAGTTTTGTGGGAACATTTTAGAGCCTTTTAAAAGCCCATTAAATGTGGACTTTCTAAAAAGATAGCGTTGAGATACTTTGGATATTTCAGTTGTGTTTTTATATAGGAAATCACTCTATTATTAAAATTGCAGTTAGCACAAATCTTAATCCTAACAGTAGCCAATTGTTTGTTACAGAATATGTACGTTTGAATAAACGGTTTTACGCATGGAGAAAAGTTTTGCACAGTTGCTTTAACATGCTTGGAGGGTGGAGGATTTGACCCTCTTTGAAACTCTAACGGGTTGGGTATTTCATCGTCTAAACTGGCAACCTAGCGGTGAATTTGACCAAAACTTTTCAAAAAAGTCAAATGCCCCGGTGTTAATTTGCCCGGGGAAGGGATGGGCGGTTTTGGAATTGACCGGTACATAATAACCAGGAATATTGTTCTTAACGTTGTCATTAAAATCGCTTAAAAAGGTTAAATAAAATAGTAAAAGGCTACAATTTGATAAAAGATTTAAAACTCTTTACGTTTTCGACTAAAAGTCATCTCCTCCTGAAGACGACTTTTAGTCGAAAACGTTAGAGTTTTAAATCTTTTATCAAATTGTAGTCTTTTACTATTTTATTTGTTCTTTACGTTGTTTCTTTTTTCTATTATCTTTTTTACTCACTTCGTTTACAGTTTATTTGCTTTCCTTTTCAGCGCCATGGCTATGGCAAAGAAACACTGAAATCAGGAACCGTGTTGAGTGGCCACTGGAAAGAAAATAGAAAACACGGGAAAGTCTCAGTGGAGTTAAGAACGGGTGATGTTAAACATGGAGTCTTTGAGCAGGTTTCTAAATTAAAACATTTTACTTGTTACATAAGTTCCGGAATTGTCTAGTTTATAAACCGCATTAACGTAAGGCGTAGCATTTTCTTCTTGTTGATCAGCTACATTTTAGCTCTTCCATTCCGTTGATTCTAAACTGTAGCAAGTGGATGTCAAAAAAGTCAGATAAAAACTTGAATTTAAATCAATCAAACGAGTGTGTATTATTTGAAAACCAACATCAATACAAAAATTGATTGGGCATCAAGAAAACAGGAGTAAATGTTGATGTTAACAATCTGGCTAGTCAGGAACTTGTCAAACGTTTTTGTCTCTCATAGTATTTGTTAACAAAGTTGTCGGTGTTGACGAATCTGGCACGCCGAGTAAATTTCGCTTGCAAAAGAACTAACCGGCTAAGAAAACCGCTTTGCCCGGCTGTTCTCAACATTTCTCCAACTATAGCTCAGTTTTTAATGAAACTTTTAGGCTTTGCCCGGTGCTAAATCTAAGTCTCTCCATCTAAATCTCTTAATGCTCCAATTGTACCACTGATTTGCATTTTAAGAAAGAAAGAGTTTAAACTGATTAGCTAAAACTTATTTCACAATTATATTCGTTTAACCAATACATTTCAGTTTTAAATGAACACTGAAAATTGATTTGAGCAGCCATCAGTGAATATCAATAAAAATTTCACTCAACAAGTTTTAAGTGGGGAACCTCCAATTTACATGTTCCAAACGCTAGCTATAATCGGTAAGAAAGTTCCGTTCAAGAATTTCTTCAGGGTCAAAGCCAGAGCACTGCATCTGTAAAAATTGAAATACTAGAAAAACACTACCGTAACTCAGATGTTTGCAAAACATATTGTGAAGCATCCACACTGCTTTCTTAAACACCCCAAATTTAATCAGTCCTTCCTCATGTCATTGCACTCGACGTTAGGAGAACGCAATCATAATCTTGAGCAGGCGGAAAAAATCTCGATTTTGTGGTTGATCCAAATCGACGCCATTTTGGATTTCTCCGAGGGGGTCTGAGTTCCATTCCTGAGCAGGCGAAAAAAATCTCGACAACAGTTTATTATTTGACTTCTTGTTTGTATTAACTGTTTTTACACAGGATTAAGTTCTATCCAACTACCACAATGCTAGAAAAATCGCTATCCTATCCAACCTTTAAATTATCGATCGCACTTTACTAATCTATGATTACTGCTAGTTTTAAACATATCCTGACCATTTCGTGAAAATCTGTTTTCCTGTTTTTGAGTTATATTAGTAACAAACGAACTTACTTACAAACAAACCCAACCATGAACCTAACCTAGTCGGTGGATGGTAAAAATCAAAGAAAATTAAAAACATCTCTAAGCTTTGTCGCGATCTTTGCTAGCTCTGTGTTTATGTGTTTGTAAAACCTTTTTACGTACTTAATCCTTTTTGTCTGTTAATAGATGTGGCAAGAAGGACAGCTTGTTGAGAAATCAGAAACGGTTCCTGTAGAGCTACCGCTCATACTGCACGGCAGCTGATGGATGTACACGTGGCTATCACGTAACTATCACGTGGCTATCACTTGTCAAAAACTACTCTGGAGGGGAAGAGTAATTCTATGACTCGATACAGTTATAAGAGGAACGATTAATTTCGATGCAGTTTAGCAAGTAATGTTTTTGTGTCAAAAATACAAGTGAAACCTAAAGCAACTTTAAACTAAAATTAACTAGAATGAACTTGAAATATTTTAGAAATTGAAATTCGTTAAGAAAACGGATAGATCTGTGTATAAAAGGTTAGATTTGAAACATTAATATAGCTTGGGTTGGGAAAGGAATTAATTGGGGTAAGGGAACTGCTTTTGGGTAAAAGTATAGAAATAGTATACATTGCACGACATCAAGCAATTTGAGAAATAATATTATACATTATACATTGCTCGATAGTTTTTATGTATTTAAATTTTGTAACTCGGGTGTCGTAAACGTAGCAAACAGAAGCTGTTTTGAAGAGTAGTTAATTTATCAAATTTTGTTTGTTCAATGACTAGGATTTTTTTCTTTTGCAATTGGTTAAGGTTATTCAAAAGCTATTTCTTTTATGTAACTGAAAATATAATTAGCCAATACGAATATCGTTGAGCAGGCTCATTAATACATTTTAAAGGTGTTTGAAAATAGTTTATTCAATTCTCAAATTTATTTTGTACAAAAATAATAATTAAGAGAGACTTATTTTACTTGACGGAAAGATATTCTTATTTTCTCTAGAATTGTAGCGTTGATGTATCATTTCAGCTAAAACAAAGTAATTATCCGTGATTTACCTAATTTAGCGAATTTGAATTTATTGAAGACGCTCAAAAAGCCAAATTCATAACACGAGTTGGTAGCGTTGTCAGATGTAATATTGCGAATGTAAATTATAAGAAATTGAATTTAAACTTTGGAAATAAATATTTTCTTTTTTTATATATTTTGGTGTCATGAAATTGCTTTTCTTGTTTAGAAGCTTTTCCTTAGAATTCATAAGAGGTTGAACGAAATCATAGTACCGCACCAGGGGTTTCGTTAAATCGGGGAAACGGGCAAATTGACCGATTGTAAAGACGACGTTATGAATATATGTCTTGTAACCTATCTGTTGATCAATGCAAGTTTAAAATTTTCTTCCAGGGCCCTGCAAAACATCTTGAATAAAACAGATAATGTACCTTAACTTCTGACTGAAATCTCTTAAAATTTTGTGGAAAAACTTGAGCCTTCAAATCAATGAGCTCCATGTGTAATAATAGCTTTGAAAGCGAATTAGACATTTCCTTTGTAGGCTGAACGTTAAAGGTACGTGCTGCTATAGGAACATACCCAACGATGAGGCATATCCGAGAAGTTTGTAAATTTTCGGCACCAATGATTGGTGCAGAACTGAGGTATTTTGCCCCAATTAATGTACAAAATTGTAATATAATACCTGAAATCGGGCACTTGGCTGCATTCGCGGACACCTTTAGTCGGGCAGTTTCTCGAGCCAATCATTTTAAGGCCCTTTCAACCAATTACAACATTCATTGCAATCACTATAGCAACTTAAAACTATTTCAAAATGGTGGAAACTGTCTTCAGAAAATAATTTCCTCAATTTGAATTTTCTTTTATACCATAAGCTAGTGAAAACTTTCGATCAAAAGTTATGTTTCAGATTGCAGTTTTTTTGTGTTTAGGAAATCGAAATGATTTTGATTAACTGGTAACAGAACATCGTGTCGTTCTATTCGGTTTGTAATAATAATACTCTCATTAACAAATCAGTCCCGCATGGCCGGCTGTCTTTCAATTTTGTTAATCACTCTTGCCATTACTGCCTAAATTGGACGCCACTCAATGCTATTACTATTATAAATCATTGAGTTGGCAAATAGTAGATATTGCAACATTGCTTGCAAGTATAAAAAAAATACATGAAAATTATACAAGGATTCTAACTCTGTCACTTTTCTTATGCTTCCGTAACTTTTGCTCCTGAGAAAAGAAGAAAATATGTGTTTAGACTATTTTGTTTCTTAGAATATTTGTGGCTAGATCCTTATCATAATTAAGAACATTCAGGGCCGGCCCAAACATAAGACGTTCTTACAAAAAAGAGTTATTTTGAAAGTTGGGATGTTTGAGCAAAGTCTCTCGGACTCAAACGCAGAATTACAAATCAGTATTTTTCACAACATGCTCAACAGATATGTATTTTTAATTTAATTAAATCACAATTTAATATGAGCGTCATTAAGCATGGAAAAAATATAACGAAATTCTTTCCAAAAGTTTTGTGTTCTTGTTGAGTGGCATTTTGAATGGTTATCAAACAAGAAAAACTTCGGCGTGATAAAGTTTATCAAAAGAAAATTGAAAAAGCGTTGCTTAGCGTAACAAAGAAGAGTGTTAAAATATTTTTACTAGCAGTTCATAAAGTTATGCTCAAATGTCATTTGTTTTAAGTTCCAATTTGTAAAAAAATAAAAGACTAAAATTATCCTGCGAAGTTTGTAATTACGCTTGGGAAAAAGGTCGGAGTAAATATGAAAATATTGAGGCATTGGATGAAGAACGAGGCCAAGACGTTTCATTAGTATTTTAATTAAAGTGTCTTTTTGTGTTTATAGAACTTTGATTAACAACCGCTTAACAAATACTCGGCTTGTACAAAATGGAATATTTTCTACTGTTCGTACATAAGTAATTATATTTATGTAGTTTGTTTTTGTAAAAACATGTTTGATAAGATATTCCTAACTTAGAGTCTCTAAAACAAGATCGGATGCAGTTTTTTTTCCCTAATTTAAAACTTGCATTTTCTATTTGTACAAAAAATTAATAACAAAAATTGATTTTAAAGAAGAGTGTTTTCTTTTAATTAAAAATTAAACTGCTAGTTAAGTTTCAATGTAAGAACCTCTTTTCCGATATTACCTTCGTCATATAAACAAAAGATATTGGAAAACTTGTTTTGAATTGCAGATAAAGGATGGTTTAGCAAAGACTGTAAAGCATATATTTTTATGAAAATAATATTCGGCGTTATCTTTTATGGGAAGGAGATGTTGAAACTGTCAGCTGAGCTATCTAACAATCAAAGCACTTATTATCTTTCTCCCCCATCAAATGTTGACGTTAAGAGTGTTTTAATTTCCAAGTTTACGTCTAAACTGAGAGAGCGCTGTCGAATTACCAAATGTTTTACGTTTCACCACGCAGTCTAAACGACGGAGGAAATCGAAGATAAACAGTTTCAAACTAGAGGATCGCTTAAGTAGAAGAGTGAGAAATTTCTGTTGATTGAAACTGAAAACAAATATGAGGTTCATGTCCATTATTTATTTTGTGGTGACCATCAAATGCAGCATTTTGGTTAGTTCACAATTTTCCCAATTGCTCAAGGATAGATATCTTACGGGACATGTTATCCGAAGGTTGGAGGGCGTCGATTGGCTTCAGTGCGTTATAGAGTGCTCGAAAGACAGCCGTTGTGTTTCCTACAACTATCGCGGCGACCGAGGCTTTTGCGAGTTGAATGATCTAGGTTTCAACTGTCCACAAAACAGTGGCAATATAAGAGTGGAAACGGGGATATTTTATCACCAACTACAGGTATTAAACACACGCTTTTTTATTACAACCAGTAAGTTTTTCTGAGGCTCGTACTTTATCATTGGGTGATTTCAGCCTGAGATTGTTCATAAGTTTTCTGCATTTTGAGCCTCGTCTTTCTTACAAAGTTGCTCTTATAGTAAAAACATGTAGAATAATTTTTATGTAAACACCTTCGAATCAAGTCTTATTTGAAATGGTCAGGCTGGAGCTGATATAGTAGTTATTTATAATTTATGAAAAGCAGCTGTAATAGGAAAAGCGCGGTAAAGAATCTTCAAACGGTGCGATAACTGATTGCGCAAACTGAAATTTAAGAAGTTTTTGCAATGAAAAATTTTCTCAGTGGTTTAAACACTTTTATTTCTGTTTTTTTTTTTGTATTGTTTGATTAATATCTAACTTAATTAAGGTTTTTGAACAATCAATAACAGCTGTTCCGTTGGCAATATTTGTATGGATAAAAAAAACAGTATTTCATCCTTGTACCAAGTCTGATTCTTGAGACTGTATAGGTTCAATCCTCGGAAGATTTTAAAGGTGGCAAATTATAGTAGCCTTACTCTTGCCTGCTCTTCCAAGTGATAAACCCCTGAAGTTAAACTCTCTTCAGAATTTGGTAGGGGCCCTCGATAAACCTCCTTTTACGGTCTAGGTGAGTTTCTAGCTCACAACTTAACTTTTAAGGCCAGAGTTTCCCTTCAAAGAAAATTAAAAAATACAACAAGAAAACAATTGGAACATATATACATATAGTATGACAAATTGTTTAATTAGAAAAATATGGTCGTCTTTGTAAGGGTACCTTTCGTGATTGTTTTCAAAGCCGCCCGTAAAACACCCTTTGCCCATTTTTCAAGGTAATTCCCCTGCGGGTTTATAGATTGAATGCATGAAAAATGGTAAAGACATTTGCTGCTTCAGAAATATAATTGTGATTTTTATGGAAGGATGATGTTTCTTCAAGGAAAGAAAAGAAATTGAATCTAACCGAATCAGGAACCGAACTCGGGTAACTATCTATATGTGTATATAGTTGTAGATAGATGGATTCTTTTTACTTTCAAGTGCGTTTGTGCCCAGCTTGGCAGAGGTCTTTCACCCCAAACTGATCTGCTCGATGGCGTGATCCAAAACATTAAATTTCAAAACGTTTTTTAACAATAACCTTCGCCTAAGTGCCAGTCTATCGCGCGGGAGGCTCGGGTTCGATTCGATTTCCGGCCGGACCAACTTTCAGGGTCTTAAAATAAGGGAGGAGAATCTGCTGTCTTTGTTGTAACATCAGTCGCGTCTTTTCGCCTCTTTTCGGATATGAACGTTAAACCGTAGGTCCATTCTCTCCACACTATCGGAGGACTTAAATGTGCATTTGATCATTATATTCACATCTAAAAATGCGTAAAAATAGTATTAAACATTATTCTTATTCCTATTATTAATAAAATATTCATGTTCAGGGAACAAGATGAGCGTATAACAATTTTGTTAGAAAACATTTGAAAAACTTTTTTGATTAACTTTATCTTAATTGTAACCATTTTCAAACTGGTGAATTATTATGAAAAATCTTTACCGTTTTGAAGTCGGAGTTTCCTTTGGGAATTGTTGGAGCTTTATGAAATCCTTCTCTGAACGACCGCTTTTGGCTTGACCGCATATTGACGTTTAGCACCAAGCAATGAACAAAATATAAATACTCGGTCTTAAGACCTTCAACTTTTTATCTTATTTTATTACGGTTTGAGCTTCTGGAAATAAGAACAGAATTAAGAACAACTTGTGGCGGAATTAAGACGTTCAAATTATGAGCAAGAAGATAAATTTTGAGCTACAATATTACTTTAGTACAAATTATGGCTTAAAGTATCTATCTTTTATATGTCATCCTAAATTTATGAGGTTTTATAACTTATATTAGTTGTACCACTAGATATAATTGCATTGTATTATTTGATAGTAAGAGAATAAATTCTATTTATCTTAGAATCTAAAAACCACGGCTTACACGGAGTGTAGAATTTTTACCAAAACTTAATAACATTAACATTGATTTGTCTATTAAGTTTTGATGTAACTAACTTAACTATCTTTTTCCAACCATCTATCCATATTTAATTTAAAATAAAGATTACGCTTAATATCCGAGGTTTCGGAACCACCATGGTCCATTATCAAGAAGTAATGAAATACTTGGTGAAGAATTCAGTTCTTAAGCCTGTGACAACAATAGATGTTTTAGACTAATTTACATAAACAAAGATACAAAAGAAAAAAGTTAATATAATAAGGGCCATTGTTGAGTCATACAAAAACTTTTGCACGGATTGAATCCGATTGTGTGTTTAGCTTACATACATATATCTATTGATTCATTGATCCATCCATCTGTCTATCGTATTGTCTACCTGCCTGCATGTCTGTGTATTGTATCTGCTGGTCTGCCTCTTCTTCTGTCTATCTATCTATAACTATACATTGCATGTGACGAGACGTTGTGAAAGTTTTAAAAAGTACAAAGAAGCAAAAACTAAAGTATATGTTAATACAGAAAAGACAAGCGGAGTGCCACAGAACAGATGATGATGGATGCCCTAACGATTGTCATTTACCGACTGAATACTCCACAGGTATTTATGAAAGGTTTATCGTATTATCGCGTAAAGTGGGGGAAAATATTTTATTTATAATTTATACATATAGAAAAATATCAAATATCATCAGTACTGTGATTATTACCATCATGCATCAACAACGCCAATATTGTCACTAGCACAATAAACATCAACAAAACCACTATTCCTTCACTTCATCATCAATATTATCGTCATTACGGATATGAAATTTTTCAACAAAATTATCTTCACCTTCAATACTATCAGCTTCAATACTATCAGCTTCAATAATATCACCTTCAATAATATCACCTTCAATACTATCACTATCACCTTCAACATTATTACCCGTTCAATACTATCACCTTCAACACTATTACCTTCAATACTATCACCTTCAACACTATTACCTTCAACACTATTACCTTCAATACTATCACCTTCAACACTATTAACCTCAATACTATCACCTTCAATACTATCACCTTCAATACTATCACCTTCAACACTATTAACCTCAATACTATTACCTTCAACACTATTACCTTCAACACTATTACCTTCAATACTATCACCTTCAATACTATCACCTTCAATACTATCACCTTCAATACTATCACCTTCAATACTATCACCTTCAATAATTTCGCAATAAAATGTTAAGCATAATAAGATGAACTATTAGAAAGTTTAAAACGTTTAAAAATTGTGACGTTTCGAATGAACTTAAGTCGCTTTCAAGCATTGAAAATAAGAACTGAACTCGAATATTTAATGAAAATAAAGCATGACTTGACGTATAATCGAGTAAAAAGCTTAGCTCGAATGCAGTCATCTTGAGTATTAAATGAAGGCTTGAGTTTCTTAATGAAAAACATTTCAAACAAATAAACAGAGAAATGACTACTTAAACTAGAAGTGTCAATACTACCATAAATATTAACAAAGTTTTTGCCTATGGCAGAATACCTATTTTCCTGAATGCGTTGATGCAAGTGTCTCGTGGTAAAACCTACATAATCAACATCACACTGATCACATCGATGCTAGAACTCTAGGATTTCATTTGCTCCTTCACCATATTAGCCGAACTCTGGTTTTTAAAGGGCATAGAAAACCTAACAGTTCTGACATCGTTATCGCCCATGGACTCCTAATGAATATTATCATCATTAAATTTCTGATGATTTTTATCAAAAAAGCTAGAAAAACACGATTCAGTTAGAATACTAGGATAGCCTAATTTTCATTGCTTCATAATGAATTAAGTTAAGTCAAAACGTCGCACTTTTTAAACTTAATTAAACGTTATAAACTTTTTAACCGTTCATCTTATTATGCTTAACAATTTATCGCGATGTGTTGTTGTGAAATTATTTACAAAATCCCTTCTTCTTCAATAATATCATCTTATCAGCTTCAACACTATCACCATCAATATCATTACCATCAACGCTTTCACCATCAACACTTACCATCAACACTAGAATCACCATTATTAATACAGCCAAAACATTTATTATCAATACTTTTACCATCAACAATTTTCCCATCAACACTATAACAATATTTGTAGTCAAATTCTAACAATCTGGAGACTCATATGACTCATATGACTCATATTACTTTGTCCCTTTCTGGCTAGAGGTTGAGTCACCTCCCTAACAGTGCACGGCCTGACTTTATATCTCATTCCTCCATCCATATATGTACCAGGTAAACATGCGGAAACCAAAATCCTTCAAATCTTCTTTGACATAATCTTTCGAACGCTTCTTTACTCGCCCCCTGCTTCTTTGCCTTCATCAAGTTCACCATGCAGTAAATGTTTTGGGACCCAAGAGTTGGTCTCTGTTGTAGAAGGTTTTGAATTTGTCTTTTTGCGGGCGACCAAAGGGAGCACGCAAAACTAATCTGTTCAACGGTCAGCGGGATATACCGCGCATGCGCCTTATGAATATAAACAGTTTTAAGCTTTATAGAGACTTTTTTTCGTCTTCCACTGGTATGTATGGAATTTTTTCGTCTT
>JAOTRI020101170.1:0-14163 GCA_028564885.2 Zoanthus sanctaehelenae
CTGCCACGTCGTTGTTCTTGTGTTATGGTCAACATAGTAGGTTCTCCCTCGAGAATCTGTTCGACGCTCCCACCTGGTGCATAAGTTATTAATGTTAGTTCCAGTACTGTTTCTTCACCAACACCATGCATCCATCAACACCATCTTCGCCATCAACACCATCTTCACCATCAACTTCATCATCATTATCATTTTCACCAGCAAACATAATCTTCACCATCAACACCATCTTCCCCATCAGTTTCACCTTCATCATCAACATCATCTTCACCATCAACATCAACTTCAGCATCAACATCATCTTCACCATCAACACCAACTTGACCATTAACATCATTTTCTTCATTATCCTCAACATCATCCTCACCAGCAACATAATCTTTACCATGAACATCTTCACCATCATCATCACCATCATTACCAACATCATATTCGCCATCAACACCATCTTTACCATCTACACTATCTACACTATCTTCACCATCAACACCATTATCATATTACCACCGTCACTGTCTTCTCCACCATCATCGTTGTTTACATTATCAACACTACTGCTGAGAATTATAATTCACTCTTATCACCACAACCATGAGCACTGTCAACGTGCAAAATCGTTACAGTTGTTCGACAAGAACTTACCCTGGTGGAAGTGGGCGAGGTCTCTCCCATGCTGTGGTTTTGGAGGTGTGGTCCACGTAATATATTCTGCCATGGGGGTCAACCCTCTGTTCCCAGCTATTTAGAATAGAATAGCTCGGCAATTAAATACATCGCATTGGGAATATGTTCCTTTATTTCCTTTTAATAAATACCACTAAAGCTTTTTACACTTTCCACCGGGGTTGGATGAATTTTCATACATTATTTTTATCTCAGTAAACAACATAAATATTATTTGTAGTGTCACACCAAAAATAATGAAATGAAAGAAAAAACACACTTATTTTAAAGAAGGTAAACATGTTAACGTCACAAGGAGTTTTCTACCACATGGCAATCTGGATCTAAATTTTAATGTTCTTATCCGAGAAGATGCGAAGGTTTAACCATTTTCAGATGTTAGAGCAAACGCAGAACCCTCTCCTCAATTATTTAATGACTATGAGGGAAGGCCCAGCCAGAAATCGAAACAGAACCTCCTGCACTACAGACTGACACCTTACCAACTGGCCTAACAATACTAACCATAATAACTGGTGAAAATGGATAACTGAAGGAATAAAACGGATTACTAACCCATCACAACAACAAGTGTGTATTCCCGTTTGCCAACTTTACATTTTTAGTTCATCTTAAAAACGTGTACCATTATTCATTTCATTGACTACACTGTAAGACGGACTTAATTACTTGACTTGATTTAAATAGCAAACGAAAAATTCTGAACACCCTGCTACTTTTTCCATCAAATTGACGTAAACCTTACAAAGACTTGAATATATGAAAGCTAGAGAGAATGAGTGGCGACAAAAAAATATGTTTTATCGTTTTAATCTTGTATTCAAAGCCTACATACAACTAAAACAATCCAAACAAGTTTAGTCCAAGATAATCTTTATAACATAAATCAAAACGTAAAGAGATGTTTATTGTGTTTAATTTAAATTTCTTAAAAAAAATCATGGAGAATGTAGACCAGTGGTACTCACCCAGCGGGAAGCGGTTCCTCGTCACCAGACCTTCCTCCTCTGGGTTGTGATGATGATGCACCTGCTGTGCTTAGTGCTAAAAATACAAAAATATCACTAAACGGTCTACAAGAGGTAACAAACTTGATAAAAAATCACAATTCTTTTTATTGCAAACATGTTTTAATGGCAGCACTCACTGACATTGTCAGTGCAACAAGTTATAGATTTATAAACTAAGTAGATATTTTTTATAGCATTTATGATTGGAAAAAAAGTTAGCATATCGAAAACAAAACCTTTTTTGTAATATAATTGTCAACATCTATTATTTAATGATACTGCTTAACATACAGTAATGTTAATATTTACAAAATAACATTAGCTACAAAAAAATCCCATAATGTAAGTTTCGTGAGTAAAGAACGGTTAAAACGTTGATAAAGAAAATGCATATAGCTGTCTTGATCAAAACTGGCATCGATTGACATGGAATTCGATAGATCAAATTTTAAGTTCAACCACTGACATTTACCTGGACTACTTTGCATTGAAGTACTTGGACTGGGTGATGCTGCAGGTGTATTGACAGATGCAATGCTGTTCCTCACACTAGAATTTGGTGTCTGGCCCGGGGTCACAGCACCATCCCCAGATAGAGCCCCAGTGCTGACTGGCCTCTGCCTAGGGTTACCATTCCTATGGTCTCTTCGCCGGATGTCACCATTTCCAGACCTACTGTAAAACAACAAAATAAATTTCTGTGTATCTACCCAGTTTTTCTTCTCAAAACTAGTTAATAAGACTGAGCCAGGCGAGACATTATAGCAAAACATGACCACAGGAGTTGAAACAATCGTTTTGAAAGTTCCAGTGAAAATGTCTGACAATGTCAAACTGAAACCAAATGCACAAGAGAGAAAGATAAGTCATGAACTATTATAAACATTGCAACTCCATAAATACTGAAAAAAATTGTCTCGCTGGGGGCAGCTAGGCACAGTGATCAGAGTTGGGATGATGAATGTGGAAGACCCAAGTTCTATTCCCCGACTCAGACCACTGAATAAATTTGTCCTCGGTGATCCCAGGGACAAATTTACAACACTTTGTAAATAGCCAACTGGCTTGCCTCCTACCAGTTGGGATTCTTAACTGGGGAAGAGGGAGGTTTTTAACATGATACTGAAAAGCACCTTTGGGGAGTTGTCATTAAGTGTGTATTTTTTCTTTTTTTTATGTTTATAGCCATTTTGCTTTGGTTTGGTTGGAAATGAATTAGATTGCATTTGTGACAACCAAATGAAACTCCAAGAAAACCACATGACAAAATGTCCTGCAGTTGTAACATTTCTGTTGAATACATTTGTTGAACATTGTGCAATGTATTTTGACCCCTGTAACCATAAAGTACTCCAACATGGAGGAAACAAAACAAAGTCGAAAGTTAAAGAGTAAATAAATGATATTTTATGTATCAAGCTAGGCATAACTTTACAGCAACGCATGACCATAATTTGTATTTCTCCTTGGGGGACACCAAGGAAGTCAGAAGAGCAGGTGAAAGCAAAATATGACATAGGTGTATAAGTGAACTAAAGATTTTTATATTTTTTCGAGCAACTGAAAATATTGATCAATAATCTGAAATAGTTATTTTAAAAAAAATATATTAATTTTTATGCAACCCATTCATTTCACACTGATGCCTCTTCAGTCTCTACTGAAATGTTTATAATGTAGTCAACATTGTGAAGACGTGTTTATTCATATTAATTCTAATGAATTTAATTTAATAAACTATAAAAAATAAATGTTGATTAATAACAAATTAAAGAACTAGTACTAGTAAAAAAAACCTTGATGAAGCACTTCCATCAGCTGCACTGGAAGGACCATTGGCCACTGGATTGTTTGAATGTCTAAATTGTCGTCGTGGATATTGTCGGATGTTGATATTAAGGCCATCCAATACAAGCTCAACTTCTCCTGTAGTAACAGTAGTTCCATTCTTGTCTAAACAAATGGATAACTTGACATTGTGCTTGTTTACTGCAATAAAATAATAATCTTCTTCAAATGTAGGAAAAAGTTCTTATTGCTGATTCCGGCATTTGCAGTCAACAAAAAAACTTAAAACATACATAAAATTAATTATATACAATTTATGTGTATGTTTTATTCCATTCCACTGAACAACATACATATGTTTTACATGATTATACAGGCTTTGGCCGAAGCTGTCTGTTGATTCATGTTCTCTCGTATTTGGTATTGTTCAGTTGATCTGAGCCTAATATCATGTAGAAATACTTCACAGTGGTGTTTGGCTCATTTGCATTTCACTCATGCCAAGTAAAAATTGGTCCTGGGAATCCACACTAACTAACTTAACTAATCATGAAACTGCTAATGTACATTGCCAGCGTGGTGGTTCCTGATGGTGCAGTGGTTAGCACTCCTGACTAGAATACAGGGAGACGTGGGTTCGATTCCCGCTTGGGGAATATACCAATTTTTTGTACGATTGTATTTATTCTTAAGACATATAGTATCAAAAACCAAAATTAAACAGCTTGCTTGACTAAACAAATGAATTTCCAGTCAGATAAATCTTTTAGTAAAATAAATTATTTGTTTTGCACCTTTTTTTTCACTGCTAAATAAATTAAATTAAACTTCATTAATTATTTTTTTGGTCAAGATGTATGACGTTTTACATGGTCTTTAAAGAATCGGGTGCCTTAAAAACAACTAACAAGAAACTGCAACAAGTAGTCACAATTGTTTTTGTATCCCGCCATGAAGTTCTTAGTACAGTATCTCATTCACAGCTGAAACTGTTTTGATCTATTTTTAAAATGGTAACAAAACATGTGTCTGACTATTTGTGAAAAATATCATAAAATTATGTAAAACAGTGTCAACAGAGAACTGCAAATATATAATTTTTACTTGTGGTATTTGCAGGAAAATGACATGTCAATTTGGAGGACTAAGACAGCAATGGTAAGAGAAATGTGGATGGTGCATAACTGAAGGAGAAAAAGAGGACACAGGATCTAATGGTAGTATTGGGATTACATAAAAAAATTGTTTCAGATGGCAATAGGTGAATGGAATAAGATATTATGGGCATGTGTTAAGAAGGGATGATGGTTTTGAGAAAAGTACTGTATCGGAGTTTAAAGTATAAAGGGTAAGAGAAAGCAGAAGAAAAAGTGGAAAAAAGTGGAAGACATAAGTGGAGAGGGAGAGCAACAGTGCTTGTTTAGAAAAGAAGAACCCCATGAATGGAAGGTGTTGAAGAATGGGAGTGGGACAGATTGTTACAAAAGTGGGGTAAATCTGGTCAATCCCATTTATGGGGATAAACCTGGATCAAATATGAATTGATTTACTCGACTACATAAGTAATTTTTACTCTTTCCAGGGTGGATGTAGTTGGCACAGTTGGTAAAATCTCTGCTTAACTCCAACCACAAGGTCTCCAGTTCAATCCCAGCAGTTTTCCAAGATTGGAATACTTGTGCAACTTTCTTTTCCGCCTTCGCCAACTCAGCTTTCCATCCTTCCAGGGTAGGTAAATGGGTACCAGTATTTGCTGGCAGCTAACCCGTGATGGATTAGTGTCTGATCCAGGGGAGTCAAAGACTATCACCTTCTTAACACTATGGAATCCGGAGATAAGCACCGGCCCGATGGGCCACTTAGCTCATAAAGGGATTTAGTTTAGGTACATTTAAAACCTTTTATCAAAAGAACAATTATAGCTTCAAGCAGTGTCTTAAAAAACCATAGGGCAAATCCTCACACAATATTTTATTTAACCCTTTCAATCCCACTTGAATTATTAAGTTCTCCCAACTTGAGCCCATACATTTCCATTGAACAGGTTTGAGAGAATTTCACTTTTAATCTTCAATAGTTTGCTTTGTTCGATCAATTCTCATTTTCTCATTACCAAATGTCTTATTTGTATTTGTTATGTAAGGAGAAGTTCAGTGTTGATAACCGACTGGGACTGAAAGGGTTAACACGTATTCTCATTACCAAATGTCTTGTTTTGTATTTGTTATGTAAGGAGAAGTTCAGTGTTGATAACTTATTGGGAGTGAAAGTGTTAAACAAGCGTTATTTACCTGCTAATTTAATACTAAAACAATGATCCCTCTCAATGACGGTGCCTAGCAATAGATATTTACTTTTTTTATTTTGTATAGACTCATTTTTAGTTGCTGTTGCTATGGCGAAAATCATGTGATATCATTTTTTGCCTAGAGAGAATTTAAGGTTGGATTGGGGAAGAATATTTTCTCTTACACCGGGAACGCCTTGAAATTACCTGGAATATTGTAATTCGTGAACATCGTGTGAAAATTATTTTATAATTCCCTTTCGTACTAATGCCGTGTGCGCATAAAGGAAAAGCAGTTAATTAGTTTACAAGGTGACTCAATCTTACAATTATGCCATAATGTTACAATGAATTGATTAAACATGATATCACTCGACAGTAACACAATCAATTTCACAATCTGTTAGTTATTTTATAAACTCATTAACTCTTAAATCCATCATACAATCAATCAATCAAACTTGCAATTAATTATTAAGTTACTGGAAGTGAGCTCGAGTAAAAGCTCAATAGAAATAATTTTGGCTAATGTAGACAGTAGTTTGAATTTTGTGAAAACTAAAGGTATAAACGTTTGCGAGTTAGTCATTCAATCATTCAAGTACTCAATCAATCACTCATTTAATCACTCAATCCTGAAGTCAATCAATAACTTGTTCACTTTTTATATTTCTATGCTTACTTGTTAATAAGTATGGCACAATCTGTTTTAAGATGAATAAAGGTAATCTGAAAGGCAGCGCGCAATTTTTTTTAACAATACCTTTAGGTAAATGCGACTATAAAAAGAAGCGATATATACGATATAATTATGTTTTTGCTGAATCGGTGAATGTGTTGAAAAGCAATTAGCTAATGCTGTATCCCTGATAGAGAGAGAAGCTAATGGTAGCACTGTTCATATTTTGCAGAGTATTCGATACCTATCTGCTGCTACTGACACAACACCTTAACAGAATCAACGACTGGTTATCCCGCGCTGAGGCGAGAATGAACACAGTGGAAGAAATTGGGGCCCACTATGATGACGTCAAAAATCAACTGGAAGAACATCAGGTAAATCAGCCGTTTTATATCGAGATAGGGAGTTGGGATGAATAATAATAGCTTTAATAATAATGATGATTATTATTATAATAATAATAAAATTAAAAAAAAACTACCGTTTCAGATTTTGTCTTATTGTGCGGATGTTCGTTTTTCGGCTTAACTTCGGCGTCGGTTCTTCGTATAGTGTTCGGAGCCATTCATAGATCGACATTTTCTTTTATGCTGGAGTTTGGCCCCGCAATTGTAAAGTCACATGCATTTTACCATGGGAAAAATGTTTTCACCACCAGGGAAGTTTGTTTCTATTACATTTCATCGGTTTTCTAAAGCAAGTTCTTACTAAGACAATCTAAATTTTGGAAAAGGGTCCAGAAGAAAGCAGGGGGCGAACTTGTGGAATACCTAAATACTTCGCTTATAATACTATGGGCCACTAGCCTTGTAAAAAGATTTAGCTTTGGTTAACCTGAAGCAATTCTCAGCTTCGTATTTGAGAATTCGTTTTTAGTGTAACATTTTGGGAAGATTTAAAGAAACCTGACGAGACTGCCGGCTGTATGATCCAATCTCTCTCTTGCTTTTATCCTTTGGTGCGTAGGTGAAACATAGGGGAGTCTGGTTGGCATAGTGGTCATCAGTCCTCCATCTCACCTCTACGACCCGGATTGTTGGTTGAAATTTGTCGATCTCAGTTTGACTCCAAGGGTTTTTCTCCGGGTACTCCGGTTTTCCTTCCTCAGCAAATTAGACTTTCACGCCAAGATCTGGGCCGTCGAGCGATTAAACGATAACTTCTGGCTAGGAAGAATGCATTCCAATTACATTTGTCATCGTAAAACTATTAAGCTTGTTTGTCCAAGGGAAAGATGCTTAAAAACTTTTTTTCTTTACAACCAGGAGTTCCAGGATGAACTAAGAGACCATTCATTAATCTCCGCCATATTGGAACTGGACATCACCGACCCAATGATAAGTCAAACTGTACGAGATAAGGTAAAGTCGATGAGTGAGCGATGGGCAACCGTGTGGAACTGGGCTGAGCAGCGTAAGAACCAGCTTACAACAGTGATCACGAACTGGCAGAGGTAGGAACCGGAATATGTGTTATTCAGTATGGATAACTTTACGTCAACGGGTCAATTTATGAAACAAAAGATATTGAGTAAAAAAAAATTAGAAAGTATTAAGAATAAGAATCAAAGCCAATATCAAACGTTTTGAAGTCATCCTGACTTCTTTTTTAGCTCGTGGAGAGCTATCGGGATGGTTCGGGAATCACGATGTCAGGCGTAAACAATAGAAAATTTGTAATCGATTTTCGATCGTCTCAAGTTCGGCAGATGCATTCATTAAATGCTCGTTAATAATCCACTTTTTCGGCTACCTATGAAAGACGTTCAATATTTCGGTGTTCGATACATGACTGCGGCAAACCAGCACATGTGGTTGATCACGCGTACAGTATATTAATCAGTGAACAACAGTCAAGATACAATAGCTATCTTATTTACTCCATGAGCTTACCACAGGATACCTTTCATTATTTAAGGATCTTATTCAAGGTTGAATCTACTGTTACAACTTTTAAGAACTTGAAAACAGTCTGCTAAATTCGATCGGCTCATCTGTAAGAAGAGATGTTGTTCATCCGTGACATAAGTCCCAAGTTGAACACTCAATCACGTTCAGTGCGGGCTAAAGTGTGTTTATAATTATTTTTAAAAAAGTACGCAGCACTTTTCTTACGTGTGCAAACATCTTTTGGCAAACCTTTGCCTTTGTCAGTGCGAAAATGGACTCTTGAAGTAAACGAACAATTTATATAAAGAATAAGAATAAATTGTTTGTTCAATTGTTTTATTTTCAAACTAACAGGATCAAGTCACCATATAACATAAGTAATAGTAAAGGCGTTAAGCTTGTGGGATGTTATTTTAGTGATAACTTCCATACAAATTTTATATTAGTGAGCTTTAGCAATAGACGTTCTTGTTGTCACGGAGGCCAACCGGAACTAAACTGTCAACAGTTACTGAACATTTATTTGTTTTGTATTACAGTAACACTATTAGAGAGCTTAAGCAACAGACGTTCTTGTTGTCGTGGAGGCCAACCGGAACTAAACTGTCAAGAGTGACTGAACATTTATTTGTTTTGTATTATAGTAAAACTGTTAGAGAGCTTTAGCAACAGTACGTTCTTGTTGTCACGGAGGCCAACCGGAACTAAACTGTAAGCAGATGTCACGTACCTGAACACGTCATACAGTCGTGGTGATCTTCACGCAGGTCTACAAGCCGCTTTTTGCCTCCTTGTTGGTCAGTCAGAAGTACGAAGTGTTTCATCAAAGTTACATCTTAAAGTACCGAAAAGATTGACAATAAATCTTTCTATAAAGTAAAATTATTAACTTACACAATTACTTTAACATTGACTTTTGCTCCAGGTTTTTGCTGTACATGCATCCAGTGTGACAATCATTTTGTTTACTACTGAGCTCTTCAAAGTTTGTTTTCGCGCCTTTTTTATCTTGCTTCTGTTGTGGTAGCGCGCGCTCTGCTTCAAGTAAAAAATGGCGCCAAAAACACCGTTCTCGATCCAGTCTACTCTCCGAGAATTGACCTCCGTCGTGAAGAATTATTCTGGTGCTTAAGCTCTCTATTGAGAAAAGATCACGCAGCTGACTTTCTTGCGCTGTTTTATTGTCGCAGATTCCGGGACGAGCAGTTGATCCTGCTTAACTGGTTGGCCACGAAGGAGAAACAGCTGAAAGAGACCGAAGACACGAACCTTTCGGATAAAGCTAAGGTTCAAGAACACCTGGACTCTCTCAGGGTAGAACAGAATGGTTTTTATTAACGATTAATCATCATGTTTGGGAGTTCTACATATTTTACTACTTAATAAAACAAACAAAGTCCATTTTTGAAAGCATTGATTGGCTATCATAGCTCGGGATATCCGCAGGCAATATTTCCCAAAGGAACTGACATCTATTTTTGTGAGTTCCGATCGGCTCTCGTAGCCCGCGATATCCATAATTATTGGTTGATTTCGTAGTGGAAGTAAAGAAGCCGTCGTTTTTCGAAGTTTCATTCCACAGACACAAAGAGAGCTTCGTAATGTAACCTCTCATCAACATTTATCAATCATTATAATTAACGTCAACACGACATCAATATTTGTTATATTCTTCAGTATCAACGTCATCATCCTCGTCGTCACTCATTACAAGTATCTTCACTATCATCATTTGTTTTTACCATCACTATCATTATTCTTCCGTGTCATTTGTTTGAACATCATCCCCACAACCATAATTCATTTCTTAATAAACAACACCGCAACCACCACTACTATTGGTCGTAAATACCGTCATAAGTACTATCATTTGTTGTCAACATTATAATCACCTTCATAGTTATTTGTTGTCAACAAAATTACCACATGATTCTTTACAAACAACATCATCACCACAATCATTTGTTTCCAATATCATTATCGTCAGCATCATTTGTTGTCAACACCACTACTAGTTGTTGTTAATATCATCTCCACCATCTTTTGTTTTCAATATCGTTATCATCAACATAATCACCACTATCATTTGTTTTTCATATCATTATCGTTAGCATCATTTGTTGTCAACGCTACTACTGTTTGTTCTAAACATTATCACCATTATCAAGAACATTGTATGTATCATCATAACCTGTCCTAAAGGCTAAACAAGTAGATCATGGAGCGGTGGCTTTTCTCCGGTTTCCATAAGCGGATGAGAGTTTGACACCCTATAGACAAGACACTAATCCATCGCAGGTTAGCTCCCCGCAGCCGCAGGTACTCATTTACCTACCCCAGAGGGGTGGGAAGCACAATTTTAATGTGTCGAAAATTTTGGTTATCAAACATGGGATCTTGTGACTAGAAGGCTGAGATTTTCCCACCTGCGCCAACCACGCCCACGAAATAGCATATCGTAATGGTTTGTAATCGTAGTGAGGTTGATAGTGAAGAGTGTATGTTCATTTGTAGGAGGTTGAGAAAGAGTTAGACGAGCAGGGAATAAGACTACAAAGTCTTAACAAGGCGGGGGATGATTTGCTGAAAAAAGTAGATGAGGAAGAACCGACTGTCAGAGAAGTGCGGACGCAGTTGAAAGACTTTGATGAATGCTGGAATGCCATCGCAAAACAGGTCATCGGTAGAGTACAAGCGGTGAGTCTTGTGTACAATGTCTTAAGCAAACATTTAGGAACATTACACAGTGCTTCGTCGTTTTATGTTTTGTGATTGCTTTGTGTAATGTGCCATAAAGATTAACAAATCTTTGTGACGCTATTGACGTTTGTGTTGATATCTAATTGTTTGCTCGGTGCTTAGTCAGCCGCAGCAAGGCTAGCGAGGCTAATTTGAAGGAAGACAATGGCTTACTACTATACTTTTATGGGTTTATGTATACTAAACGAGGCTAGCAAAACTTATTTGAACGAAAATAAAAGAAATCGAAAATGGCTGCCGTTTAGGAACAAGAATCATGGCGACTTTAAATTGTCTGAAGAAGAAGAAGAACTTTATTAACGTGTCTATTTCTTAAGCTTTTTATAAACTAATTGGGGACACGGGACCTACGGTTTAACGTCCTTATCCGAGAAGACGCGTAAGTCTAACCATTTGCAGATGTTAGAGCAATGGCAGCACTTTCTCCTCAAGTATTTTAAGACCCTGAGAGGTGGTCCGGCCGGGATTCGAACCCGAGACCTCCCGCACGATAAACTGGTACCTTGCCAACTAGGCTAACCAGGCGGCGGTTAACAATAATTTGTTTGAATAATAATTTGTCTGAATGGCAGCGTTTAGGTCTGATAATAATTTGTGTAATGGCAGCGTTTAGCTTACAACTCACATCTTTTGTTTAACAAAAAAATTTTTTCAGTGTTTAAAATCATAATTTTTTTTGCTTGCAATGTTCAGCTAAAGCGCGAACTAACTGATAATGAACTAATTATAAAGTCACTAAACTACTAAGCTTTCTAGATCTTAAAAAACTCAACCACGAGGTTTCAGTTCACGTGTGTCAGAATCAATGACCGCTGGCCATATACTACATTGCTATGCACAAATTCCTTCGGAGCTGTTTTTATAATCTCTGGTGCGTTTTACAATTGACTATGTCTTTATTAGTTTTTCTCAGATTCCTTCAGCCTCAAAGTAGGTTGATATGGTGTTGGATGAGAGATAACTCCGATGCAGTGATGATAATAATGTTAATGATAAGAACAATAATATTGGTTTTGGTTATGACCATGATGGATGATGCGCGGTGGTGATGATAATGTAGATAATGTCGGTAAGGATGTTGATGAAAATGACAAGAATGGTGAAGATGGTGATGTTGTGGTTGGTGATGATGATGCTCGGTCATGATGATGAAAGTGATGATAATGTTGTCGATGAATGATAGGAATAAAGATGTTGACAATGATTTTGATGGTCCTAATGAGCTGATGTGGTGAAGATGGCGGTGATACTAATTCTAATTAAGATGTATTCTCATTAGCTTATTTTGTTAATATTCCAGTTGGAAACTTCAGAAAGCAAACTGAAAGAATATCGTACCGAGCTTACTAATGTAAATGAGTGGATGGACAGCTCTGAGGAGCTTGTTAAAGGCTTTACTATGGATATGGATCCCAAGGATGCCACAGCGCTCCAAGAGAAAATCGAGGTCAGTGCAAAAAGACTTAAATACAATAAAACAAACTATCTTTTGCTATGTATAGTATTACAATATAGATAGGGCCGTGGGCGGACTGTGATTGGTCAAAAATCCATGTTTTATTAAAGTATAAAATATAGAAAAAGCCTGTTTTATTGTTCTTCGCCACCTGCATTCCTCTTGCCAACATTTTTTTAGAGATAGCAGAAAACCTTCATTTGAAGACACTAATAATTGAGCTAGTTGCAAAGCGGCAGAAAGGTTTGAAGATGAGAATAATTTATCAAATAGACAAAAAATATGTATGCTTTGTTTCTATTCCTAGTGTGTAAATCTGTAATAAACTGTAATAAAACACTTTGGACGGTTAGTACGGCATGTAAAGCTTCCCATGAAATTTGAGCCAATGAAAAGAAAGATAAAACTTACCCCAACCTTAATTCAGCCAGTCACAAAGCTTGTTAGTACAGCATGTAAGCTTCCCATGAAATTTGAGCCAATGAAAGGAAAGATAAAACTTACCCCAACCTTAATTCAGCCAATCGCAAAGCTTGTTCTAATTGTGAGTTTAATGGCAAGTATACATGACGTACTGGCCGGCAAATGTAAGCTTCCCATGAAATTTGGGTCAGTGAAAGAGAAGATAAAACTTACCCTAACCTTAATTCAGCCAATCACAAAGTTTGTTCTAATTGTGAGTTTAATGGGAAGTATACACGACGTACTGGCCGGCGAATGTAAGCTTCCCATGAAATTTGGGCCAATGAAAGAGAAGATAAAACTTACCCCAACCTTAATTCAGCCAATCACAAAGTTTGTTCTAATTGTGAGTTTAATGGGAAGTATACATGACGTACTGGCCGGCGAATGTAAGCTTCCCATGAAATTTGGGCCAGTGAAAGAGAAGATAAAACTTACCCTAACCTTAATTCAGCCAATCACAAAGCTTGTTCTAATTGTGAGTTTAATGGGAAGTATACACGACGTACTGGCCGGCGAATGTAAGCTTTCCATGAAATTTGGGCCAGTGAAAGAGAAGATAAAACTTACCCCAACCTTAATTCAGCCAATCACAAAGCTTGTTCTAATTGTGAGTTTCATGGGAAGTATACACGACGTACTGGGCGGCAAATGTAAGCTTTCCATGAAATTTGGGCCAGTAAAAGAGAAAATAAAACTTACCCCAACCTTAATTGGCGAAAGCTTGGACGGTTTTAGAAATAATTTAATAACAGTAGTTTAAGGAAGTCTCAGTTTATGTTTAATCTAAATCCTTAATGTAAATTTGTTTCTATATCAAAAGAGTAGCGGTTATGTCAACTTCGCCTGTCGGTTTTCAGTTTAGGTTTCATCGTCATGTTTTAACAGTGAAAGGCCAATTCACGATCATGACACTATTAAATGTCATATACCAAAGAAAATAAGATAAAATAAAAGTTTAAGATCGAACGTTTTAATCTGCGGGAAATTATGTAACAAGAAAGAGCAAGATTACTGGTATGCTGTGTTGCTAAGTTTGTTTCCAAACTTCATTCCGCGGAACAGTTGGAAGGAAAGGAGTTTGGACAAGTACTGTAATATTCCAGGAAGACGAAATAATTTAGCGAAACAATAACTGCACGTTG
>JAOTRI020101181.1:0-14158 GCA_028564885.2 Zoanthus sanctaehelenae
GTGTATGCACATTGACCAAAAAACACACAAATATTTTTCTTAAAAAAAGAGGACAAATTTAGTTAGCATTTTCAGCATTACAGAGGCCGTATCCTGTTATAGCGCCTATAGTTTGTCACTTAAGCTTTGTGTTTGAACGTCGCTAACTCCACATAAGTCCAAATGATGAAAAGTGAATTATATACTAAAATTTGTCGAAGATAGCGGCGTAACCACGAAACGGTATAGGTTGAGAACGTCGAAGCCCGGGAACCTGGTCAGGGGTATATAGCCAGGACTGTTAAGGGAAGGGCAGGAGGAAGGGTAGGGGGGGGGGTTAATATGGGATAAAGTAAAAAGGCCTTCACAAATTAGATATAGGAGACTTAAAATTGAAAAAGAGGTTGACAATAAAAGAAAAAGGGAAGGATGGGGGTGTTAGGGAACCCCTTGAACCCTCCGCTGGCGGCGCCCCTCTTCGTGTAATCACAAAGACACGACTCACAGAGACTGAGCACAAGTAGAGCTACAATTCAGAGCAAAACCAGCATTCTCCACACACAAGTCGTTCAAGATTTCTGTCAAAGATTTAGAGTGTACGGGTTCAAAGTCTCAAAGCGATATTCATTAAATCATTAATAATAGCAAACAATTAAACCAATGTTTTAAATGAATCAAGGCATCGAACTCAAGAATGCTTAAACGTTAAGACTTAAGTAGAAACATAAGAAAGACCAGCTTTAACTCACTGCAACTCCTATGGAGTATCCGTAAGTCAAAATGAGAAAGTCCAGCTATAACTCACTGCTACTCCCACCGGGTATTATTCGTGAGTCAAAATGAGAAAGTCCAGTTATAACTCACTACTACTCCCACGGGGTATTTGTGAGTCAAAAAAAGAATACTAACTAACCATGCGTATCCACTGGTTGTATTGTGTTACAAGGAGGTCCGACGAACTGCTGCGCTTTGAATCTGGAGCCGAGTTTGTATTTGGGAGCATGTTTGCCAGTTGCGTAATACTTCACGTAGTAAGTGATAGGTCCAGGACTTGCTGTGATGTGATCTTTAGCTCGACTTTTCTGGCCAAGAGTTTTTTTTCGTCTCCAGCTCCACACGGCATCTTGTCTGGTGTCGTACTTGTTTGGACCTGGAGCTTCGGGGACTGTGCAACAAATATATTTTTGTGATTATAAAATTAACTACCTCCAAGAACCTAAAAACACTAAAACAGAAGCGGCCATTTTTGTGGCTTGAAGTTAGCTACTTGCACTTTTGTGCTATTTATACTTTACATTGAGATTTTTTGCAACTTCTTTCCTGCAATACGCTTTTTGGGAACCTAAAACTATTTACTAGTTATGCAAGGCCAAAGCAGCTGTCCATGGTTGCTAGTAATTAATCTCACTAGTTTTATGGTAGTTGGAAGGAATAAATCACGCTACCAACGAGGGCATAGTGACCAATGTAATGGCTTTAAGTTGGCTACCCAAAGGAACAACTTAGTAATAAATATGTAAATTATACACCGTATAAATGAAAGAATGCTTACTGACGTTTCGGACGTTAGTCCTTCGAAATACCTACGCAGCTCAAACTAGTTTATCGCTAGTTAGTTTTCTCATTTAGCTACCAAAGGTTTTGTGCTATCCGTACTTAACAGAAAAGTGCAAAGTGTTTTATAGAAAGTGAAACAAGAACGAATACAATATACGCCGTGGGTTCTAAATGAACTCCAATTTGTCAACTTGAATCTCCAAATTAATTATTAAAAAGCTTAAGCATCGAAACAAATATTTCTTAGCATGTGGTTTAAAATATGGATCTGTTGATAGTTTCTACACGTTTCTCAAAGTTACAGGTTATACATGCTACCTTCAAATAATTTTCTCTCACAAAACAAGAAACCTTACCGTTACGTACTTGTTACAGTAGTTCGAATTCAGTCTTTACAAGCATTTCTTATTACTTAAGTCATCTTATTAAATACTGTATTATACCAAGTACATCCTACGTGAACAGTTGTTAGTAGTCTGGGTCGAGCGAAGTTGTTCAGCGTGGTATCGAAGTTTTTCTTATGGAGTTACGAGTTATATTTTGTACCGGAAATCATAAATTAAAACTTAACAATTCTTTATAATTTACTTCATTAAAGTATAACAAAAAAAGTAATGTAAGTTTCTTAGTTTTTGAGACGATCTTGCAGTTCCAAAAAATTAAAAACAGCTGATTGGCAAATTGAAATAGCCACTCACCCAATGGCAATGTCAGAGATTCCAACCCTCCCGTTTTGGCCGGGAGCCTCCCTTTCTCGACGGTCGATTTCGGTCTCCCGTTTTCCTTGAGAACTCTCCCAAATTTTAATTTTCCTCGGTTAAATGCGAAATACCTTTCCAGTGTCAATTCTATATTGATTTGTGAGAACGATCAGATTCTTTTTTGTGTTTTTTGTTTCATCTTTTTGTGCTCCTTATTTATCTTTCCGAAAGCATGATTCTCGCCATCTGTTTGGGCAAGGTACCACAATTTAACATATTCTTAAACTGTGACAATATCCTAAATTCCGTGGACTTCGCGAGGTTGTTCGTACGATATTGCAAGTCAGTGCGTGATCACGTGATCTTATCAATCAATGTGGTCAGTAGATTCTGTTTTTCCTAGTCCTAAGAAGTTGCAGAGCTCCTAGTCCTTGAATCTTATGAAAGATTATGCATCTACATGAGGTATTATTATAATTATAAAATAAAGTACAAAAACCAATGGCAACAGCGAAATCCGTGGGCGAGAATGTGCTTTTCGTATGTGCTAGCAAACCCTCCCATTTTTGCATCATCAAGGGTTGGAATCTCTGCTATGTTGACAATGTAATCTTAAAATACAACACAAAAATAGAATTTCACTTTGCAACTGTCGGTCCAAAATTCAGTTTTTAATGAAGATTTGTTTAGAAAACGTTGATTTTGTAACCCCTTCAAAAATTGTGGTACGTATGCTGAACAGGCAGAAAGTTTCCAAAATACAAGTTCCTTGTTAATAAAAAGTAGCTTTAAAGCTTTTGTTCGTGGCTAACCGATGATGGATGAATGTCCCGTCATTGAAGTAAATAGATTCGGTAAGAGGAATGACTTTAACACAAGAGAATTCAAAGTTCTTGCTGGTATAACAGTTTCAAGGTTATTAGCTGAATTGAAATACCTATAGAATACCTCGCAACTGTCTTTAATATAATCAGCGCATTTGAGAACGACGAATGCGAAGAAAAAGTTACCATTTCATTACCGACAGTTAAGGGGGATTTTATAGTCGTGTCGCAGAAGAAATAGCTATAGAATACCCCGAAGCTGTCTTATTTTACCTTTAGGCTGCTTTGGTTTGGCTACCAGCGAGTACTGCGGAGCAGACGGCTTCGTAAGATCAACCCGCGGACTGTAGCATAGGGGACTGGGTCCAGTAACCGCTGTAAAAATTAATATACAAAAACAACTGAGATTGTAAAAAGCTGTAGATAGCAGGAGAGGAGGGCAGAGCAAAGAGCCTTTGTGAAAATTGTGAGTTAATGCCTATGCTACTGGTTGAACTTTTCCAGCTTTCAGTAACTATCTCTTAACCTTCATAAACATAAATGCTATTCTGAAATACCTGTTAACGTTAACTTAAAGGATCCATTTGTACAGGAAATGAGAGGGCAATCTCATTCCCAGAGCCACGATCCTTGTGGTCAGCGCCACGAATCGAGAGCTCTGGGATAATCCATTTAACCGGAACCTAAATTCTGGGTTCCGGTTTCAGGGCGCATGTGTGCAGGTAAAGCATAGACTTAAATTTTCCACAAAAAGAACAAGCCTTGGCTTTCTTTTATAGAAGTAATTAAATATATATGAAATTAATAAGTTTAAAAGATAAAAAGATACAATAGTTTACTTGGAAGGAACACTGAGAGACCATAAGTTTGACTAAACATGCAATTTTCTATACAATGATCAAGTAAAAAGTTCCATGGACAAGCCTGAGTGAGTGTAAGGAGGAAAAGAAGCAGCCAGCCACGAGTGTTTAAAATGACAACTGTTTTTGAAAGTATCCAAGATTGCGTAAACCTTTGGACAGTTGATCTCGCAATTTTAAGGTGAAACTACAAATTATTGCTATATTCTATGTTCAATGTTTATATTTACGATTTTCCTTTACTTTGGAAAGAAAATCGTTGTTTGAGATTGAATAAGCGAACAGGCCGTTCTTCTTATTGACTTTCGAAACTTACTGGATGTTTCCGGGCGGACATCAAAAATTACTACAGAAGACATCGTTTAAATTTGAGTAAGATTACTGTAATATTTAGTTTTTCCTCCAAATACAAGTTTGTAAACCCTAGAAATGAAAAAAATTGATTTGTTATTATTGCTAAATGGTTTTGAAATCGATTTGTCGCGGGATCGAACTTGTTTTCGTAAAGTGCGTTGCATTTATAAATACATTCAGATTTTAAAAATTGTTATACTTTCTTTATCTTTGAATAAAAATATTGAATTAGAATAATAAAAAGTTATTTCACTCACATTTCCTACGCGTTTTGTATTTAGTTTTAAAGTATTTTGCTCATATATAGTTTTAGTTTTGCCTCCGTGGGAAAATAACAAAAACGTGTTATCATTATATAAATCTGAGTTTTCTCGGAATATTGTAGAGCAATTTTAAAATTTGTTTGGTATAAATAAAATTAGAGTTAATAGTTTAACATTTTTCTTGTGCATATGTTTTGAATTTGAGTTAAAACCGACGGCAAAACCATAATCGTGTATCTGTGCTCCACTTCGGCGGCATTCCTAAGTACATGCGATTTGCTCAGTTATAATTTTGCAATAACGAGCTCCACAGATTTTAGTTTAGGGATTGTAACCTTTGGTTTTACAGTATTAGTATTGTTTCAGTTTTTTATTTGTGACTAGCTTTTTTTTATTTTGCGCGCTAAACATGTCAAATCGCTCAGTTGCTATCTATTTATTTCCGGTACACAAACCAGCCAATCCAGTTGGGTTTTCAAATGGATTATCCCATGGCCAGAGCTCTCGATTCGTGGCGCTGACCACAAGGATCGTGGCTCTGGGAACGAGATTGATGAGAGGGTAATTAAAAAATACAATAATTAAAGTTAGTAAAAGAATTTCCTTGTACAAAAAATATAAAGCGATGAACAAAATGTCAATTAAAACATTTCGAATTGTCCCTCTGAAATCGCCGAGTATTGCTCACTTACCTAACTGAGTCAGCGGTCGCCCATCTTTTGGAACAACGTATTCTCCCATCGCGTTTCTTTCTGTATGAAAACAAACGATTTTTTTAAAGCTTTTCTTAGTAACAAACGAAATACGTGTAATCCTCACCCATCAAATGAATTATAGCTTGCAAACAAATTATTTCAAAATTTAAAAAATTTAGTCTCTTTCTTCGACTTCCTGAAGTCCCTATTAGTGATGAAAATGGATTGCCAACAACACTTTAAGGTTCCAAGACAAAGAAATTAAATTTAAGGCTAGACGCGTGTTTTGATAAGAATAACTTTATGAGAACATTCATAAGAACATGGCTCAAATTAGCCAGAATTTAAGAACAATTTAAGAACCATTTCAGGCTAAGGCTCCAAATATCTATGAAAATGTTCACTTCACTATAACTCATAACTTGACTTAGTAGTACAATATATAATACAAGAAGTCTCACGGTGTTTCACATTTGAATGACATAAAATGCGAGGCGCATCATTTTACAATACCTTGATTGTTTCTATTTGAATTGTTAGAAATTAGAGAGGATGACATCTTCAAAAACTTGAGGAAAATCAAGTTTAACCAATTAAAACTCGCTCAAATTCAGCCATGGTAAATTATAGACAATCATAAACACGCTTTAGAAATTCAATTGGATTTTTTTTTATTTAAGATAAGAAATTAATGTTTTATTATGTTCATATAAATTCCCATACATGTTCAATCAACTGTAAATCAGCACTAATATATAGAGCCTGGGCTACCTGTGCTTTGCCAAAATTGTCAACCACTCTCGGTGCAATTATCCTTTTTCACTAAAACCGATTCACCTTTCAACCCTTGCATGCCAGATTGATAAAAAGAACACCGTTTGGTTATTTTCCCGTCAAAACCGTAAATTTATATTTAGTCGAGACTACAAAAACTAGATATTAGACGGCCTTACAAACCACGTAAATTCACTCTGTGCAACACTGCCACTCCACCGTCGCAGACTATAACCTTTCTCATGGTCGACACACCCTATTCCATTACTCACCTATGTGTTTCCCAGAGGTATCGAAGGTCGATCGTTTCTTTTCCTTGTAGATCAGCGCATTATCTGAACTGGCCATCATATCTTTCATCTTTTCCTGTTTCGTCAACGAATGTTATTCTTCAACCGTCTGCAACTGATTTTGAAATCTTGTCGAAGCAAGACGGATGGCAAGAAATATTGTGTTTAAGAAATGCCACAGTGACAAAACGCGATTAAGATGAAAATGATTTTTCCTTCAGAATTCCTAAAATTCACCAAGAGACCTTTAAAATTTCTCCCGCGTAATATTGAAATTCAAATATTATGTATTCTGAACCACATATAAATTAACAGAACGGATAACTTTATATTGAACGGACAGGCTGATCTGTGGAGTCAAAACTTCAAACTTGTTTGAGTTGGTCTATCTCTCAGTGCGTGTAAAGTGCTACGTAATACAATAGCGCGCGTGCGCAAAACAAATAGATGCAACACAATTTTCCAATCTTTTTTCAAAGTACAACTAAACCTTTTTCCTTATTGTTTCAAACTAATTATCACACAATTTAAAGCAACGAAAACCATTTTTTTATTCTTGGTCAAGTGATACTCTTTTTCATTTTTTTTTTAACATTTTAAAAAGCTTCCTCCATGGCCGCATCCTGAAGGGGACTGGCGATAGCCGTGAGTGACGTCAATGCCAAATTATGACGGCGTGATTTGAAATAGAAAGCTTTGTGCCCGATAACGTTTTTAAATTTGTTTTAGTATTTGACATTAGTTGACAGATTCAATTAGATAAATCACTGGTAATTGACTTTTATATCTTATTTATGTACAAATGTAGACCACGAGTGACGTCATTCACGGCTATTATCAGTTCCATTCAGAACGCGGCCATGAACCAAGATGGTGGTTGTGATGGGTGATGATGATGATATCGATGATGGTGGTGATGATGATGATGGGGGTGGTGATGATGATGATGATACCGATGATGGTGGTGATGATGATGATGATGGTGATGATGATGGTGGCGGTGGTGATGCTGGAGGTGATGATGATGATATCGATGATGGTGGTGGTGATGATGATGGTGGTGATGATGATGATGGTGGTGGTGGTGATGATGGTGGTGATGATGATGGTGGTGATGATGATGGTGGTGAAGATGATGATGATGGTGGTGATGATGATGGTGGTGGTGATGATGATGGTGGTGATGACGATGGTTGTAGTGATGATGCTGATGCTGATGATGATGCTGATGATGATGGTGGTGGTGGTGATGATGATGGTGGTGATGCTGATGATAATGCTGGGTGGGATGATGACCGACCATTTTATTTTAAACATGGACTCTAGAACAGAAAAAAGACTTATTCTTAGCTTCCAAATGCCAATATTATGGGCGTACAATAAAAGAACAAGAGCATTAGAAAACAGCGTAGTTAATGAAATAGTGCTGAAAATCTGCCTGCAACTTCATTGTCATTTCTTCTCTTATTGCAGCGGTCTTTTACTAAAGTTCATCCAAAGAGGATCGAACACATGAAAATGATGTCGGCGAGATCAAAAGAGAAGATTGTGTATATTGATGACTCAGCAAGTGAGACCTCCGAGTCTGATCGCCTTTCCGAGACTAGTCTTTAACAATTTCTTCTGAAACCAGCAAAATGATCGATCACCGTATTTTTCCCGGAAAACGTTTTACTTACCTTTTGTACAGCACAATAATCGGGTGATGCCACTGAATAAAATCGCGTTAGGGCAAGTCTCATTTACTTAAAAATGGAGTAGGTGTAGTCATATTTTCTATAACAAAACGTTTGCAGACGTTTCGGCTAATACTTAAGCCTTAGTATACATCATATCACTGATGAAGGCTTAAGTATTAGCCGCAACGTCTGCAAAAAATAAATAAAATATCAAGAGTCAGTGGCAAACGTTTTGTTATAGAAAATAAATCTCATTTACACTTTTGTAAAAAGCACCTAGCTACGTTATCCGTTTAAAAACATAGCCACGAAACAAAGAAACGTCAACAAATGATGAAACGTAGAAAAAGCACTTCACCCAGTCAAAGAATATTTTATTAATATTAGAATATTATTGAAAACAGCGTTTTAACATCGCGTGTACTATTGATATTTTTGAAAATTATATTTTTAGATATTTTAATACTCTTTTAGGTGTTTTAACAAACATGTATATTTAGTAGAAACTTATTCTCAATAAGTTAGATAAAGCACTTTTGAATAGATTGTAAATACATTTATCTTATTACACAGTTAAGTATGTAGTATGGCTGGATATTTTTACGAGTCTTGTAGTATTTACACAGGACGAGTAAAAATATCAGCCATACTACATACTTAACTGTCTAATAAGTGATTTATTATCCAATTTTTTTTCGAGAAAAAATTAAAAACAAAATTCTGCGGCACGCGCGGTCAAACAAGTTTTCTGGAGTACGAATATCGCTCGAAATGTGAAGTAAGGCTGGATATTTGTACTCGCCCAGACCCTCTCATGGTGTTATTTGTACGGTTATTCGTGCAGTTGGATAATAAATAAATTTATTGCATTCTCCTATAAATAAGAGCGGCTTTAAGCCAATCATTTTTAATCTGTGTTCAGTGATCCTCTAACTGCTGAAAGCTCAGTAAAAGTTGCTGTTACTTATGAGCTCGCACATACTATGTATATTTGCAAGGTTATTCTTTTCGCTACTACATCAAAAAGCCACCTACTATTATTATTGTTATTTCTTTATTCAAAAGTACATAATTTGATATAACTTCCCCGAAAAATACTTTGATATGAAAAAAACACCAAATTTCTACATTTATCTCTAGCCATATATTGCGACCTACATTAAGGAACACCCACTTATTGTGTTAACCTTAAAAAATGTTGCAGCTATAGATAACATGACAACAGTATTATGTAGATATAAATTTATAATTCAAATCAGTTTTAGTTCTTTTAATCCGATATTTCTTAAAAACATAGAGAAATAGCTTACCTTTTTCCTTTATCACATTCAGTGGATGGGGCTGATTGAATAAAAATTTGTAAAAAAGATTGCGTTTTCTTTAAACCAAAAAAATATCTTTAGAAATGTACTTTTGAAAATATGTAGATGTTGGTAAAGAAATATAAAATATAAACATTATTACAACTTATAACATGGCCAACACAGCTGTCCATGGTTATTAACATTCGGGCTTCCTGGCATTTCATATTGGATTTAAAGCGTAAAGCCTGCTTCAATGTTTCCTGTCGAATTTCTCTTCACTTTTGCACTTGTGTATAGCCATCTTAGTTTGGATAGACATAATGTAAATTTTTTTCAATTTTATCGATGTTGTTTTTCAGCCTTAGTATACTTTTCAAGAAAATGAAGAGCAGTTTAAAAACGAGCTGTGTCTGAAGTAAAATGAGAATGTTCCCAGTTAAAACTTCACTGAATCTTATAATTTATGTTTGCAATGTGTATAGTAAAAATACAGAAGCACCGTTTCACATTTAGTATATCTACTATTGTCCCAAATGATACACGTATTCATGTAATACTAAAAGTTCCTCTCAGTAAAAACACAGAAGCACCGTTTCACATTTAGTATATCTACTATTGTCCCAAATGAAACACTTATTCATGTAATACTAAAAGTAAATGTTCCTCACAGTAAATACACAGAAGCACCGTTTCACATTTAATATATACCTACTATTGTCCCAAATGATCAGCTCTGTGTTTCAGTGTCTGTGTCTTGTCTTTTTTGTTTTGATTGTTCATTATTTTAAACTGCTTACTGAATTAAGAACAAATTGAGATTGAAACAGCGAAAAATTTGAAAAAATTGAGTCTAAGCAAAATTTACAGGTTCTTGTAAAAAGCGTCTAAAGAGTGTTTGATTTGCCCTCTTTATCAAGATATCAGCCAGTACCGAGTAATGTAATACGTTTCTTTACATTTCTATATAGAGTATTTGACCAAATACTTTATACAAATATAGATTTGTACAGTTGGCAACTCTCTTATCTGAAGTGATCTCATCTGGTTCAAAAGGTTTGTTATCATGCAATATTCAGATTGTGAACTTACCGACAAAGTGTTCACGAAGCTCAAAAGCCAGCTATTGTCATAGCCGTCATGTAATATGCACAACACTTAAAACATGTGATATGTGTGCGTTCTTACAATATTTGTCTTATGGTACGTCCTATACCAATAAAGTACTCTTTCTAGTCTAATTTGAGGAAGCACACGGACTAGTAAACCAAAGATGTGGGATTCTAATCCCGCCAAGGGCTATATATGATATTTTTCTCTTATTTCTTTCTATTTCTAATACATTTATCTGCACATAACACCATATATGCGTATCTAAACTTACCAATAGAGAAAAATATCGCCCTGGGAACCCCCACAGTTACCATCTATATAACATTGCCCGGCTGCGTTACCAGCGTGGTTGGTCCTTGTGGTGTAGTGGTTACTGACGTCGAACTAGTAACCGAAGATGTGAATGGGTTCGAATCCCACCAAGGGCTATATATGTTATTTTTCTCTAAATTCTTTCTATATATCTACACACCGAACGCATTTCTTTACACTTAAGAAAATAAGTTTGATTATTACCGGGCTACCTTAATAAGCCCAGTTATTACCGTTTGTCCACAAGACAAAGTTCCTTACAGCACAGGCTGTGGTGTGAAGAGATGAGGACCTGTACAAAAGGTAGCCCAGTGAACGCTTCTAGAGCGTCTTTTTTCTTTTGTTTGTACACCAACATGGCTCTTGTGAAGTTGTGTCTATCAGCCTTTTGCGTCTCATGGGATTGAGTGAAAACCAAGAATAGTTGCATGTAAATCCGGTCGTCAATATAACGAAGAAAACGTCGAAAAAGACACAAAGTGTAACGGTTGTGTATAACTTAAAAAAACAAGAGGCGCGAAGTTTGAAACGTGATTCAAATTTCTCGTCCATTGTGTGCATTCGGCTCACATTAGTAACCTTTATTAAGCTGATGTTACACGAGATAATTTTCGAGCAACTTGTCTCAGAGCTGCCAAGTCTGACGGTTTACCCGTGAGTGTACAGGTTTTCGCACTGACCTCAAGGGCTCGCGGCCAGCCCCTAAAATCTCTCGGAATAATGAATGCTACTAAAATGATTCTTAACTATCCATCGAATTCTGCATTTATTCTTGGAAAGTACGATTTACAAAGATACTAAGTTTTCTTTTGAAAGAAAAATAAAAATCTGTAATTGCAAGATTCAATAAAAATATAAACAGCAACAACAAATCGAGTCAGCTGCTTAACTTGTTTTATTTTATTTTTTTATTTTTTGTCAGAAAAATTAGTTAAACTTTATTATTCTGTTGGTTTATCACTGGTTCCGATTTTCATACCCCAAATGTTTAATTATTCCTTTGCTCTCTTTTTGCCTCCAAAATCTTTAAAGAATACTAGTGTAACTGTAAAGCATTAATGATCAAAAGTAAAATTTTTTATATCTTAACTATGTCATCGCTGAATCTGATTATTGGAGAAATTTCTTTGAACTGATTAAAGTCTTCATATCTTTTCGCTTACCTCAGAATTCCCGCACCGGCCATTCTATATAGTTTAACCTGCACATTCCTTGTTCTTAAAACATATATTCTCCATCACCATGGAACCGCATTAGGTTCCTCTAGATTTGTAAATAAAGCATAAATAAAATTTATTTTTAGAAATTTCTGCTCCTCGTTTCCTACTGAAAGTGAAAAATCTTGCTCTAAAACGTATTTTTATTTGTATATTTGGTATTGTGCTTTAGCTTTTACTTTTTTAGGGAAATGTAGGCTTAATTTTAGCTAATTTATTTACAAAACGTTGTAAGGATGTTTTCGATTTTTAAGTCACTACTAAAACATAACGTATTTTATTTTTAAAATGAATCAAATTTGATCTTTTGTTTTTAAAGAAAAAATAATTAAAATGGTTTTGAAAGTGTTCTCGGGCGTGAAATGTAATATTTGACATGAGCTATTGTCATGGATATGCTTCAGTGCGCTGTTGTTTTGAGTTTTGAGCTCGTTAACACTACATTTTTATACAAATTGTTACAAACTGCATTTGAAGGCAATGTTATGTGCATATTCTGTTAAATATTTCGTAGCTAGTTTATGAAAAAGTTAACGACCTCCAAAGAGGATTTTAATGTTGCGAAAGCAAACCGGTTGTTACGGCAGTACCAACATTAAGATGGAATGTGGTTTCTTTGAACATAATCTTTGTGAATACAAGAACACTTTAAAACAACTTCAAAGTTAAACCTCTTATTCAAATGACACGAGTTCATTCAGAGCCAAATTTAACGAAATGTCTACCATCTCCTTCACTGGCTTCACTTCGAGTCACGAACTGGAAGTCAAATGCGTTTCAGCAAAAGAGAAAAGTTGAAATCTTTGTTAGTTGCACAGATCTTGTGCAGTTGGACACATTCAGCAAGAGCGATCCAATGTGTGTTATGTCTGTGAAGAAATTAGGTCATTGGGCTGAGTATGGTCGCACCGAATATATTCCAAACACGCTTCGACCCAAAGTAAGTTAAGTCTAAAATGTTGTGTAGTCTATATCAATTATTCAATTGTTAATTCTCTTAAAAGCTAAAACTTGTATTTAATACATTTACAAACAGGAATTCAAAGCTCGTTTAAACTGCTTTGTTTTGTTTTATTCAATTTATTAACGTGTACGAGGCTGTGTTACTCTTGTTAAGCAATGCATCAACAGTAAAAACAGCGGCTCTGTTCAATGATTTGCTTATTAATTTACCATACCGGGTCAGTAATAATTACATCTACATCAGTACATGCAATCATAATTTTCCAAACTTCCGCCATGACTTTGGTAATTTAAATCGTCCTCGTTAAATAACTGAAACTAACGAGAAACGGCCAATATTAAAATTCAATTTATAATATTAGCAGTTCTTACAAAGAAGAAAGTGCTGATGCATATTGCTAGGATTTTTAGTCTTCTTAGAGTTTCATTTATAATTTTATGGTCTGTTATGGAATGGGCAGTGTTTTTTCGACATGTATGGGTATGAGAGGTATCTCAAAGAGGGCATTTACCATTATACTAATTAATAAGGCTAGTATTGAAAGAATCCGTATTTTTCAATGCATTTCATGGTAAATGAATTTAAATGAGTCTTCATTCATACAGTAGTCGCTTTATTGGAAATAAAATTATATATGATATTGTCATTAAAAAGTTCCTATTTGCCTTTTGCTTTGACATTATAAATAAATTTTCATGCCTTAAACTTTGAGTCGCTTGAAGCATGGAGCGTTGAAGTACATAACATTTCTAGCAGTAGCAATTATACGTTCATTTTCAGCGGGATGTTTTAAAACATACTATGAAATGCCACGAAAATCTAATAATCTATAAAACGATCAGGTGATTACACATGTATTTACTTCAGAATTCAAAACAATTCCCTAACTTTTGTCGAAGTGTCTATTGCCGCAGCTGGTCACGCAACTCAAAACACTAAATGACCGGTGTAACAGCGGATTTGGTCCCCCCGCGGATTTGGTCAACCACGGACCAAATCCGCTAGCAGATTTGGTCCCCCTAGGACCAAATTCGCTAGCGGATCTGGTCCCCCTTAATGAGATTCTCGCGGATTTGGTCTCCCCACAAAAACACTTAATAATTAAAGCTTTTTTGCAAAAAAACCCCTTGTTTTATCAAAGTAGGTATCTTGGGATGGCAAACTGATAATAAGCGGCCCCGTAAAGACTCTGTTTTGGTTCAAAAGAAGGCGAAAGTAAAAAGACGTGGTGATATGGAATACGACAACATTCGCGAAGTTTTGTATTAGCGCGAT
>JAOTRI020101192.1:0-14155 GCA_028564885.2 Zoanthus sanctaehelenae
GGCCGAAATGAGCAATTGTTTATATTTCTTTTTGAATGAATACGTAGTAGATGATTTTATAAATTCTTCAATGGAATTCCATAGTTTAGGATCGGCTCCTGCCTGTAATATTATAAGTTCTCAATAACTGAAGGGGAAAAAAAGGAAACTACCAGTAGGCCGAAATGAGCAATTGTTTATATTTCTTTTTGAATGAATACGTAGTAGATGATTTTATAAATTCTTCAATGGAATACTATAATTTAGGATCAGAAAATCTTATCTAAATGTTTTCTAAGAGAAAGTGAGCCCGGGGTTACATTAGAGTAACTCTTGAAATTATTGATTTTTCCGTGGTTTTAAGTACAACATCAACTGTTTTCATTTTCCCTGTTTTAGGTATTTTTATGTGATTGATATGTTTGTTAATAGTTCCCCAAGGCCTTTAATCTGATAAAACTATTAAAAAATTTATAATTTTCAAAATGCTACAACTAAAGAAATTGCTTAGTTTCTTCTTTGCAGTCTAATGCAGTAGAATTATGCGAATGAGATGTATTTGGACGAGACACGAATCTATCGCATGTTAGCCTCCTAACAGCCTCTGGTACTCATTTATCGACCTTGGAAGTATTGAAAGTTAATTTGTCCTCATTTAAATTTTCTATAGGGTCGGGAATCATTCAGGGAAACTGCAGTTAAAAGGCAGATCCTTCACGAACTGTGTCCATCAGAGTAAAAGCTCTGGAGGTCAACTTGTTATGTTTTTAAGATTTTTCTCTTTCGTAGGTTGTTCGAGTGTTTGAAGCATCCAAACAGTTCTTGGAGAATTTTTGTACTTTATGTAAAGTTAAATTAGGTTACAAGGTATGTATAATATAAACATGCTTTTCTATCGATTGGTTAAGCATAATCAGCCAAGTGGGATGTTGGGAAAACACAAGAAAAAGCTCCAAATTCCGAGCCGAAGTAATGGAATAACTTTAAAAAAGGACACTAATGTTTTTCGCTTTCTAGGTGTATTTTAACGGATAAATAAGCCACGATTATTTGACCAATCACAACACGCGTACTGTTTTGGATATTTAAAAGACTTTTTATCTTCCCTATGCATTTGTTTTAAATGTGCTTACGGGAAAAATGATGAAGAAAGACCTTTTTTATCAAAAAAAAAACAAACAAAAGTAACATGTTTTTCTATCATGTTGGTGGATTAATTTGGTAATAGTTTACGTGAGCGTTTGTTGTATTAATTTTCCGTTTGCTGAGTACTGTTTATAAAATATCTTAATTACCGAGTGTGAGGTCTGTACGTAAAAATATTAGCCCGAGATCTTTCACAGTGCAGACCGAGGGCAATTATTTTCCCCGAAAAACCGAGCAAACAAAGTTATTATGGCGTCAGTTTTAAATTAGTAAAAGAGAACAAGCAATTATTTTTTGTTGGCCCGATAACTTCCCGGCCCTGCATGGGAAGTTATTGGACCGATTTGCAGCCAATCAGCCTGCAGGATTTAGTTATTGGCCCTAGAAATTTGGGTTGCCATGTAATAAATATTATTCTTTGTCTATCAGAATATTTGGTTTAATCATTAATGATATTTATTCTGAAATAACTTCTGATTCCCACAATTTGAATGACTCACAAGAGGTTGATTTCATTCACTCTTAAAAAATCAACCATTCTTTGTTAAAAAAAACTTTAAGAGCCAATTAAAGGCAATGAAAATATAAGGACTCAGTTTTCAGTTAATAAATCATGTTTTTTTACATCCTCGTAAACTGCAAATAAAAAAATAAGAAATAGGTTGCCATGACTACCTTAACCGCCGCCTGGTTAGCCCAGTTGGTAAGGCGCCAGTCTACTGTGCGGGAGGTCTCGGGTTCGATTCCCGGCCGGACCAACACTCGGGGTCTTAAAATAGTTGAGGAGTCAAGTGCTGCCTTTGCTCTAACATCTGCAAATGGTTAGACTTTTACGTCCTCTTGGATAAGGACGTTAAACCGTTTGCCCTCGGGGATTACATCTGTGTGTGTTTGTGTGACGTAATGTGAAAGGTCTCCGTCCACCTTAGAGAGGTAAAGATGGTGTCGCCAATTAGTAGACCTTTGGCCGGCTAGAAAGACTTGACACCTAAATAAAGTTTTTATTGTTGTTATTATTATTATTAAACGTGATCACGAAGCGTTAAAACCTGACCGTAGTAGAACATGGAAGCGAGGCTAAGTCCGCCATTTTTATATCGAAAATCTACAGCATTGAACGAGAATAGGAAGCGTTGTCTAACTCACGCAATTTTAATTGATTTAACCGTAAGCCCAGGAGTAAGATCCTTGTAAGGGACCTCAAGTCTTATTATCTCAACTCCGTGGAACCTCTCTAGGTTCCTAAATGTCCTAGTTTCTAAGTTCTAGCTACAGCAACAAAATTTTCGTCTTTGGCGAGTTATATTGAGCAAACGCTTTTTTCAGTAGTGTGATTAAATTTTCAAAAGACATATGTACCCTGTGTGACTCCTATAGCTCGATGCACATCTACTTGGGTACCCTGTGTGACTCCTATAGCTCGATGCACATCTACTTGAGTACCCTGTGTGACTCTTATAGCTCGATGCATATCTCCTTGGGTACCCTGTGGTTACATCTTGCCTGCTGTCATTCTCTTACACAGCACCATGACAAAGTTACTACCGCAGATATCATCTGTAGCTACAAAAATGAATTGCAAAGTATATATAATTTGCAAATATACTTCTTTTCATGCCATTTACTGATTTAGATCTGAATTCGTACTCTTGAAACCTTTTTTTTTTATTAACGTTGCCCACGTGATTTAAATCTGCGGTAAAACTAGCGTTTCTCTCATCATATTCCTAGACTTCTCTGACGCGGTCAAAAGCCGAAATACAATCTTGAAAAACATTGAGTGTAATTGTTTTAGTTCCAGAAACTATTTAAATCTCTCTCAATTCGCGACGTTTGCAACGGCCACTTCAGCATTAATAAGTAGGTGTTCCTCGAGTTGAATGCGCAGAAAAATTTTGAATCACTGACGGGAATCGATATAAGAATCAGTATAAGAACTTAACGAGTGACCTTCCTCCCCATGTGAGACTTTGTAGCTCAGTGGGTAGAGCGTCTGACCGGTAATCAGAAGGTTGCGGGTTTGAATCCCGTCAATGACTCAGAATTTTTTTTCTGAGCATTCAACTCGAGTAACACTTTCTTTCTAACTTTACACCAAGTTGCATACTTCTATATATTATCATAAGATATAAGTTTAATTTAATGGGGCCAAAACCAGCTATAGAATTATGCACATGCAATTTAGGCATCGTGCTGATAAAAAGTAACTATGTGTTCAGATATTGATTCCATAACATCTGGCAAACTGAATTGAAATTAATGAATGGTGTATCTACATGTAAACATAATTTTGTTGACAGAAAAGCTAAGTACCTACCAACACAAGACAATTCTTTGCTGCCAACAGGCAGACGAATTACGTGTGCACTTTTGTTTGCCAAAGCACAGCCGAGTTGCCGACCATCTCCTGTTATCATTAGTGATAAAACAAAATAATATATTTAGTGATATCCAAAAGCTACCTTAGAAGTGTTTTTGCAGAAAGCCAAACTATAATTTTAGTTTCTAATAAACAAGACGCTCTAGAAGCGTTCACTAGGCTGTGGATCGAGCTAGTGCCGCATTGAAATGAGGGACAACCATTTTGTCTTGACGACGAAAACAGTCGACCACAGGTAGCCCAGCAGTAAGACATTTTCCTGTGTCTTCATAACCTGACGAAAATCAAGCAATATGGAAATTTTCATAAAATAACAATACTTCATTTTATTTTATTTTATTTGAGGTTAAAGCAATTTTGTTTTGCAATTGCTATTTGCATCAAGCATAACGCCAAGATGGTTAATATTATTCTTTCCTGTAAAAAAGGCAAGGTTAATATATAAACTATTAGTATTTTCCAACATAAGGGCTATTACACATACAACAATCTGATTGGCTCCCTAACCTTGGGCTATTTTTGATAGTACGGGGTGAAGAGTTTACGAAAATAATGGCGTCTCGTAAGCGTTTTGTGGAAGTGTCAAATGACTATTTACAAGAACTTCTAGATAGTTCAATACCCGAGATGACAAAAAAAAAGCTAGTAAGTATGGAATGAAAATATCCAGTGGTAAGTTACAAGCAACAGAAAACAGACATATTGCTACTTTTTCATAGATTTTTTACGGACAAAAACCAGAGTTGCAAAGTGAAAAATTTACTCGTGTAGCATCTCCAAATTAGCATGTATCTATATTCAATTTTGGCTCAATATGTTGGAAAATACTAAAACAATTAGACCTCTCGGCCTCATGGACTACGAGGCAATAGCCTATTCGGCCTTCGGACTCATGGGTTATCGCCTCGTAGCCCATGCGGCCTCGAGGTCTAATTGTTAAATATATATGAAATCAAAATAATTAGATTATTTTATACATATGAAAAATTATAGCATTATTAGGAATTTTTTAAACAAATTACTTTGCACAAGTTCCTGTGAAAAAAAAATGTTTCGTTTAGTCAAAAATGATTTCCTTGGAATTTTCTGATGCAAGTGGCGTTCGATTGAAGTCTGAAGTCAACGTAAAATATATACTCTTAAAGTCCCTGTTTATATAAATCGCTAGTTTTTTTACATTTAGATAAAACATAGAACCCTTCATTAACCCTTTTACTCTCAATAGCTTATCAACACTCGTCTTCTCCTTAAGTAACTAATACAAAATGAGACATTTGGTTATGAGGAAATGAGAATTAATCAAACAAAGCAAAGTACAAAAGATTAAAGGTGATATTCTCTCAAACTTGTTTAATGAAAAGTATGGGCTCAAGTTGAGAGAACTTAGAAACTCAACTTAATTTCAATTTTCAGTTTCGAAACGTGCAAATAAGACAATTTTGGGGCAGCTATCGTTTTTGACCGGGCGTTAATTTCATGGCATATATGAAGTCCTCATGTAATGACGTAGGAGAGGTTACTTCCGGTTCAATACTAACACTAACGTTTTACATATATAGATTATACCGAATCAGTTACATGTATTAGTGTGTTTACAGCTCAGTAGCATTTTTTGGACGTGTGGTAATAAACTTTTAAAAATGTATGTTTAAAAAGTGCCATTTTCTTTAGTCCGAAAATATAAAAGGTTTTCCAATTTGAATAAAGGTTTAATAAGATCGTTTAAATACATTTGGTATACAGGGGCTGGCATCACGTGCGAGTGAACTGCTTTTGCTCTTTCCTGGTGGACAACATAACAAAATCCGTAAGGTGTAATTTCAAAAGATCACAAAACTCAACTTTGTATTACAAGAAAGATATTTAAAAGCTTCTTTTTGTTTTTCTTTGATAGTAAGTATACATAAAAAAGTATTAAAGTTATCCTTGGGAAAAAATGTGTGTCGTCGGCCATGTTTTTTTTCAGCTATACTTCGAAAAACATCAGCTGTCTCTGGATCACTAAATATGCTATTTCTCTCGGCCTTAGTCAATAGCTATTCATTATACACAGGTCGTGACCCAGAAACGTCCAAGCTTCAGCTGGACAAGGCAGGCGTTGAAGTTGACAGAAAGACAAAACACGTGATTAGTGTGGACAATGAGCAGACTTCGGCACCACATATTTATGCCATTGGGGATGTTCTTCAGGTTTGTAACAGCTTTCGATGACACAAAAAATGTCAATTCGCTCTCAATCATCCATTAGTTTGAAGGATGATCTCGTCTTGTGTATGGTTTAAGAGTTGTTTTTAATAGTTGCTCAGAGTTGCTTTAATGGGTCAATAATAATATCCTGCCGCCCAACGATGGGTCAATAATAATATCCTGCCGCCCAATGATGGGTCAATAATAATATCCTGCCGCCCAATGATGGGTCAATAATAATATCCTGCCGCCCAACGATGGGTCAATAATAATATCCTGCCGCCCAACGATGGGTCAATAATAATATCCTGCCGCCCAATGGTGGCTTTATAGCTTAATAGGTTAGAGTGATGTTCTGGTGTCGCAGAGGTCAAGGGGTCAAATCCTGTTAAAGACTTAAACGAAAAGGTGGATTCACTAAAAATAGCTTGCTGCCCTGTTGTGGCTTCATAGCACAGTTGGTTAGAGGAATGTAAAGGTATCGCAGAGGTCAAGGGGTCGAATCACGTTGAAGCCAGAAAGGAAAATGTTGACTCTTCAAAACAGCTTGCTGTTTGCAGAGTTGGAAATGTATTGATTGCATATATAACTGAAGGTTATTTGTATTGAATTTCAATAATCTTTTCATATGCTTTCGACACTGATGAACCCTTTTGAAATGAACTGCTCTCCCAGTTGTTTGCTACTTGTTGAGTACTGCCGCCGCGTGGTAATCCTAGCCATTTGAGTTCGATCCCCCACCTGTCCATTTTTCAGGGCTCTACAATGCTGATTATATTACTGTGAAATATAACATCTAAAATATGTCTGGATGGTATATTGCGTTGTAACCAATCACATGCGAGAGCTTCAAGCCACAGAAACCACAGGCAGCAAACCGTTTTCTGTCGGCCACGGAACAAGTTATTTTCGTTTTGTTTTAACATTCAGTCTTTTTACAAGTAAACAATTACTTTACCTTCCCATTTGTTTACAGTATGTGCTATAATAGCGAAGAATACAGGCTTGAGCGATTTTAAAATAAATTACAAAGCCGATGTGCCGGTTGTGGTTACAGCATTATAAACACTGCAGACATATTTTAGGTGTTCACGCTAATATAATCAGCGCTGTAAAATAATTAAGGAGAATGTGCTTCCTTTGCTCTAATATCTAAAAATGTTTAGACCTTTGTGTCTTCTCGGATAAGGACGTTAATGAGTTGGTCTGGCATTGTCTCGATCTTTCTATCGAGGGACTTACACAAGAACCAATGCTGTTCTCACAAAGATTAAGGTAAGGATCCCGGTGTTGTGTTCTATTTCTGTTGCTTTCACATACTATGGCGCTACCAGTTGCGCCATAGTATGTGAGCCTCTGTTGGTAATAATTTGCTCTCTCAATTGTTGGGTCATAGCTCAGTTGGCTAGAACGGTGCTAGGTATCGCAGAGGCCATGGGCTCGAGTCCCATTGAAGTTTTGAAAGCTTTCCATTCTGTTTAGTAAACAAGACTACCGCTTTAGAACAAACTGCGATTGATTATGGAATAGCGTCCCGTCCTGTTGGCGAACAAGTAGAGGATTGTATGCACTTCTCCAATTGGAATCGATGCCATTAAGAGTCTCGTTCGTTGAAACTTCTGCTCCGTGGGAGGTCGGGCTCGTAATGAACTTATTAATGAAATTATTAAGCCAAAACAAAGCAATATGCCCTTCGATAACAGCGGTTCTTTAGTAAGCCCCAGATATCACTATCGATATCCTCCTGGATAAAATAAGGAAAAATTTCTTGGATACTGGACATAGCTTCATATGAAAATTGCAAGCTACTCACTCCCATCTAATATACCGCAAAAGGTGCTTCCGATATTGACAATTTTCGGAATTTTACCAAAGGAGGCGGCAGCAAAAAAGGGACGGGACGAGAAACATCTAATTTTCTTTTTACATTGTCAAAGAAATTGTAATAGTTGTGAAATTTGGAGTGACCACATGTGCTCTTTGAGCACCTTTTATTGAAGATTGCATAGACGTAACTTACAATAATGAGGAAGGTTTTTTTTCACATTTTAACAGGACAAACCTGAGTTGACACCTGTGGCTATAAGGGCGGGAAAACTGCTCGCCAGCAGGCTCTACGGCAACTCTAACGAACAGATGGACTATGAAAAGGTTTGGTGTCCTTCGATATTGATGTTTACACGTTCTCCACTGAGTTAACGCTTGCATTGCCGTTGTCTATGGGATTATAATTCATCGCTATAAAAATTATCTCTATATATTCTATCGTGTTTTTTTTCATTTTTTTTTTACAAATACACTGAGGGATTATTGATTTGAATAATATTTTTGTTCTCCACACATACCCTTCTTTTAGGTGGCGACAACAGTTTTCACCCCTCTTGAGTACGGGACCGTTGGACTTGCAGAAGAAACTGCCATTGAAAGATATGGCGAAAACAATATAGAGGTGATATTGATTATGATGATGACGACGACAATGATGATGTAATGATTGTGGTTGTGGTGATGATGATGAAGTTATGATGATGACGATGATGATGAGTATGATGATAGTGATTATGATGATTATGACGGTAATGATGGTGATGATGATTATGATGATAGAATTATGATGATAATAATGATGGTGATAGTGATTATGATGATGGTGATAATGATTATGATGATGGTGATGATAATGATGACGATGATGAGTATGATGATAGTGATTATGATGATTATGACGGTAATGATGATGATGATGATTATGATTATGATGATAGATTTATGATGATAATAATGATGGTGGTGATTATGATTATGGTGATAGTGATTATGATGATGGTAATAGTGATTATGATGATTGTGATGATGATGATGATGGATTATGACAAGGATGATCATGACGATGATGATGATGGTGATCATGACGATGATGATAATGATGATAGTGGTGATGATGATGATGATGATGATGGTGATGATGATGATGATGGTGATGATGATGGTGATGATGGTGGTGATGATGGTGATGATGATGATGATGGTGATGGTGATGATGATGGTGATGATAGTGGTGGTGGTGGTAACGATGATGATGATGATGATGATGATGAAGATGATGGTTATAACGATGACATAATTAATATTTCAGCCATATTCCTGAAGAATTACCCTTTCATTAATACTTACTGTTCTATCTGGGAACCTGAGTCTGTATGATGAGTTTCAAGTTATACACTAGTACGCATGTGCAATCTAAACTTATTGATCATCATTAATGCTGCGTACCTAGTTGAGAAGATTTGAAAACTGGTTTGTAACAATCTGCTGGTTTTGAAATACGTAACGTTTTAATGCTTTGTCGATTTTTAACTAGAGTTTCCTTTCTTGACATTGGTTGACAGTGTATTTTTTTTCCTTTTCCACGGGGTAAATTTTATTTTTTCTCCAGAATTGCTTATGTCCCAGCTTACCATATTGTAGAATTCAAAAGGTGCGAAGCCTTAATAATCTCTTACTTTGTGTTGAAGGTTTATCACGCTTTCTACAAACCGTTAGAGTTTACGGTAGCTGAAAAGAACGCTGAACAGTGCTACATTAAAGCAGTTTGCCGAAGAGATAGATGTCAGGAGGTGCTAGGGCTACATTTTCTGGGTCCGAATGCTGGAGAGGTTATCCAGGGCTTCGCAGCTGCCATAAGGTGAGTACTTTTCTGGGGACTATCTGTTGCCTATTTGTCAGTTTTTTAGTTCTCCTTCAGCGAAATTATCATGAGGAAAAAGAATTTCCAGTAAGAAATAATAGGATTGATAAGATTCTTAAAGCTAATTAACCGAACAAAATATAGATATTTCCCAAAGCGGGCTTTTGAGTGTCATGTTAAAATTCCCCTCTGACCTAGTTAAGGAATCCCAACTGGTCTGAGGTAAATGAGCTGGCTATTTATAAAGTGTGTGGCGAGTTTATCCCTGGGATCACCGAGGACTAATCCCAATCAATTGTCAACATCCAACATCTCCTTACATAACATTCACAAAATAAGACATTTGGTTATGAGAAAATGAGAATTGATCAAACAAGGCAAACAACGGAAGATTAAAGGTGAAATTCTCTCAAACTTGTTTAATGAAAAGTATGAGCTCAAGTTGGGAGAATTTAATAATTAAACTGGGACTGAAAAGTTTAAGGCCACTCTCTACCCTAACCCCCATTCTTACGCTGCTTTTAGTGGTATTTTTGAGAATATCTTTGTCATTAGATTATATTAGGAACGAGGAGATACTTGTCGGATGCTCTACCAACTGAGCTACTGGAGACTCTGGTGGGCAAGGGTCGATATTTTGGGTCTATTTTGAAATTCGAAAAAAACGATAATTACTTTACAGTTTGAGTAAAAAGGAATCCTCGTAAATATTTTCAGATTTTTCGGACGAGATTTGTGGGAGGAGATAGGTTTTTTAAATGTATTTTTTAAGGGAAATTTGAATTTGGGGGAATTTGAGTGAAGTTTGAAAATTAATTGTGGAGCTAATATTTGATAGAAAACCGCCAAACCAAGCTTTGTTATTAATTTCTTCGGGATCAACCAAGTGAAGAAAGATTATTGAAGAAATAATGTGGAAGACAGCCCTCTTAAAAAAAATATTTAATCGAATTCCTTCTATGGCGAAAAAAGAAATCACTCGATTCTTTGCTCTACGAATCTAACAACGCTAACAACAAATCGAACTCTCCGCTATTTACAATTGAACGAACGCGTAATTTACGATTACTACTAGTCCTCATGTATCTTGCTATAAAGCTAAATCCATCCTAGGTAACGAGCCTAGTGGCCCATGGAGCTGGCGCTTATCTCCGGTTTCCGTAGTGTTTAGCGGATGAGAGTCTTCGACTCTCCCTGGACGGGACATTAATCCATCGCAGGTTAGCTCCCAGCAGATGCTGGTACTCATTTACCTACCCCGGGAGGATGGAAAGCCGAGTTGGCTTTCTTGGCGGAAAAGAAGTTCACACAAATATTCGAATGTCGGCAAAGTGCCGGGATCGAACTAGGGACCATGTGGTTAGAAAGCAGAGATCTTACCAACTGCGCCAACCATGTCCACTGTAAAACGTTTTTTAAAAAATGCCGACAATTTAATATTATTTTGTCTCAATTCAAAATACTTAATATGTTGTAAATGGGGTTATATATTCTGACGTTTTATTTCTCAATTCAAAGACTAGGCTGGCAAGGCTAATTAAAATAAATATAAAATAGTTTTAAAAAGTAGCCAGTCATGAAAGTGATCTATAGCTCCATAATATTTTATATTAGTATAAACTTAATAATGATTTAACACACATCTTGCGTTCAGATTGTCTTATCTACAACAGGTCTATTTGTGGAAGGGGGGGGACAGGGGTTTATACCTCCCGCCTTCCGTATTGTGCTATCCCGCTTCCCGTATCTTTATCTCTCACATCCTGCCCTTTGTTGAATTAAAAAATTAGCATTTCATATTTCTTTCCTGCCTCCCACCCTCTTAGAACTTCCGCTACCCGCCCTTTTCTCTCCCGTCTCCCGTACCATGCTATCCCGCCTCCCGTACCGTGCTATCCCGCTTCCCGTATCTTTATCTCGCACCTCCTGCCCTTTGTTGAATTAAAAAATTTAGCATTTCACATTTCTCTCCCGCCTCCCGCCCTCTTAGAACTCCCGCTTCCCGCCCTTTCCTGTCTCGACTCCCGCCCCCTATTCTCCCGGGTTCCCGACCCCTGTCCCCCTACTTTATTTGTGATTGCCAACTAGCAGATCAAAATAGTAATGATCTCCATTTTCCTATATCAGAGGATTTCATATTTGTTTTACACATCCTGCTTTGACTGATTTGTAAACTTATACTAAAACGATTAGATGGACCTTTTAGCCTCATAAACTGGAAGTTTGAATAGCTCAATTGGCCTTCGGCTCATGGACTATCCATATATCCATATATCCATATCCATGGCTGTAGCTGGGGGGGAACAGGGGGGCAACTCCCCCCCATCCAAAAAATATGGACGCTATCAAGAAATACCGTATTTTTGTAACCTTATTAGTGCCTTCTTAAGATTTCAGAAAACTTGCCCTCCCCTCCCAGATAAAAATCCTAGCTATCGCCATGCTATCGACTCGTACTCCATTCGTCCTTGAGATCTGAATGTTAATTATTCACCTTAACTCCTATTACGCTATTATTAACACCGGATGTTTATGTTTTTTTAACTCTGAAATGCTGCTGGTTGTCTCCCGCAGGCAGAGTTAAACGAAGACTGGGCAGGTCATCTAAACGATGAGTTTGAAGAGATCAATAAAGTAAAGCTTGTTATTGAATAATAACCACAAGGGGAGAGACCATTGTTTCCATAAAACGATGGACATATAAATCACTATTGTTATTGTTTAAATTATTTATTTCATTCAAGTATATACTTGGCAGTAGAAATTTGTAAAAATAATTATTGTGTACAAGTAGATTCTTCTCTGAAAAGGTTGACTTGGTGTTCAGCTTGTTTTTAAAACAGTAAGTGAGAGCCAGCTGCAACGAAATGTCATATTTTTAGTTGACCACTGCTCTGTTTCATAGCTCAATGACCCAATTATTGGATACATTTATAAACGAAGAAATTATACATCATGTTTAGCTTTACGTTTCTTGTTGATAGTTATTCAAATTTTCGTAAATCTTTTAGTCCCAACCCCCAAATTTAAGCCAAAACAAATATTCATAAAGTGTAGATGGAAAAATATCTTGTGCAGAATTCTGAAAACAGCATTTCCCAAGTTTGTTTGTAAGTTTGACAAAAAAACTGACCATTCAGATTGTATTTCTTCATTCTTCGTGGAGGGTTACAGTCCGAAAGGAGGTTTTTAAAAATTTCTGTCACTACCTGGTAATAAATACCGATACAGCTTGAATTGAAAATACGGAAGTAATAAATATTTTTCTTTCTAACGCACCCATCCCTAAAAAATGGTGTTTTTGCCCTGAGCGGGACTCGAACCTGCGTTTCCCCAATCACTAGTCGGGCGTGTTAACCACTACACTATGAAGGACAACCACGCTATCAATGTAGCAGAAACTGATATGATAGTTTTGTTAGCGTTAGTCTCTGACGTCATAAAAGTCCTTCACCTTCCCGATTTTGCATTGTGGTGTCGTACATTCTCTTTGTTACATGTAGAGCTACAACATACGGATTTCCGATATTTTTAAAGCTCTACATGTGCGGCACCACAATGCAAAATTGGGAAGGCAAAGGACTTTTATGACGTCAGAGACTCATTAGAACCTAGTCTCCGCATTGCTCGTCCAAGACTTAGAATTTGCAAATTTGAGCGCTTATTAAAAAATTAATAAAAGTCAGATTTAAAAAATTTTTTCAGAAATTGAACCTAGAAGTAACCTACTTTTGAACTAGCGAAAAAAAAAAATTCCTTCATATGCACTTTAAGGGGTAAATTTTGCAATTTTTGAAACGAGAATTACTGATTACATGTATTGCTGTTTCATTCTAATCCCAAATGGCAAACCTACTCACCTCGCGATCTATCAACTTTGATGCTCTTATATACAAAAATACCACGTCATCAACTTCCAGAAACTAAGACAATTCGTAAGAATGCTTTCATCCTAGTATCGCAATAACATTTTGGTCGGGGGAGAGATGTGATATAATCTAGAATCACCGGTTCAGAATTAACGCGTGTGAAAAAAATTAAGAAAACTATATAATTGCGATTCTGAGCCGGTGATGGAATATATTTTCTCCCAACTAGCCGGCAGAATAATGTGGAATCTTCCTCTCAGAATCGCAATTACTTTATGAAATGAGAAAAAGAAAATAGGATATCCAGCCTCGGCCCATGGAGACGATTTAAAGGTCCCCTCTTGAACAAGGCTCGTAAAAGGATTTTAAATAGTTATATGCTATATAAAAGTTTAAGGACGGATTAAAGCTAAAACTTTATATTTCAGTTTCTGAAGTCGGTTCACGACTCCGTCGTCAGAAAGTTTTAGTTCAAAATGAGTCGATTGCGGGTCGTTTCATCTCTGCACATGAATTTGCATTTGAATTGCATATAATACCTATTGTTACCCAAAAAATGCCAACTGCACCCGCCAACCGCCCCGGCCTACAGCAACAAAAACAAAAGGTGCCACTTATGTCTCACGGAAAAACTTTACTTAATTAGAGCTAGAAAGTCGTCCTTATTAAACAAAAGATCTGAACTCATCTCTAAATGCCGCCACGAGAATAAATTTTACTTAGCTAATTTCACAAGTCGCCCACAATAATTTTTTAGGCCTTTGTTCCACAAATAGAATAGGACTTAACCCTAGGGAATTAATTACTCTAACCACTGTATATGTAAAGAGTATGTTTTTTATTGAATTAAACTGTCTGACGAGCGCTTCGGCGTGAAACTCAGAGTAACAGTGAATCGATGCGTCT
>JAOTRI020101203.1:0-14154 GCA_028564885.2 Zoanthus sanctaehelenae
GCGACACGAAGAAAAAAAAAGAAAAAGAAATGGAATCCAAACGTTGACTCGTGGTACCACGGTACCACGAGTAATAAAGTAAGTAAGAACGCAGTAATTGCATGCACGCTAGCTTCACCCCGAATATACTACGAATGGTTAGACTTTCGCGTCTTTTCGGATAAGGACGAAATATTTTTTTTGGGATCTGACACTTCAGTTAAAGAAAAAGTCCGCCTGGAAGATTGATAGTAAATTAAAGTCGAAAGTGCAGCCGTGAGATGTGCCACCTGGATTCAAGCTGTGTACAAGTTGCTGGCTGTATGTTCTTTTGTGACTGTTGTTTTCATTGGTAAATGCTAATGTTGAATGGATATAGAACAACTCAGCTGCTATGTCGCCTCTTTTGCAGAGTATTTTCAAAATAATGTTGAGGATTTTGTTTGCTTCTGTAAAAAGAATGCCTCTCGAAAAGCGGTAAGATATCTTTTGTTGTAAAACGTTCCGTCTCGTCTGCAAAATTTTATGTTCTTAACAATTAAAATCAGAGCCTCGGTAACATTCTTAAGATTTTCGTAAAAATTTGCCAATTTCAGTCTGAAAATTTTATAAAATTTATTTTTATAAAAAAGACTGCATTCATCTGGAAGGGAAAACAAGAGAAGTTATTGTAAGTGAGTTATCAGGAAACAAAACAAAATAATCTGTTTCAACAAAAAGACTAACTACTTATAATAGACATCTGTTTGTAGCTCCTAAACAAAAACTCAAATTAACAAACCTGTGTTCTATACATATCTACAAAGAAGCCTCGGAAGAAATTAAACTTCCATTCCAATTTAATTATTTCTCATAGTCGTGAAGGCATTGTAAAATCTTATTAAAAGCAACTTCTTTTCTACGGTCCTTTTCATCGACTCCTTTGGTTTTTTTTATGTTGCTCCTAAAAACATTTTATATTTCAAATCGATATTCAATGAGTCACTGTTTGTTCTTTCTTCTACAACAGGCAGATGTTCAACGACAGCAGTACATTGTGAAGGAGGATGATTTTGCGTCACATATAAATTTATATATGTCGCTAAAGCGAACAAAGGATTTTTTTAACTGATAAATAAATCGTATCCAATAATCTTGGTCAATTTGCATTCGTTTTAAAATATTTTTTAATTGTTTTAAAAATATGATTTTTCAAACAAGAAACTTCCAGTTGCAAGCAAGTAATCTTAGCTTCAAAATAGATGCATAATAGCATTATTACTCACAACGACGCGTACGTTTTACGTATACTGACCCATGCAATCAACGTCATGCACTCTGGAAGGGTTATTGCACGTCAGTACATGGCTCCGCAATTAAACCAATAATATCATAGTAGTACTAGATAGCTGCCGAGTGCTCTTAACAAATTATTAGTTTTGTGGAAAACAAATTGAAGGCAGTCTATGTTTCAACGATCAACACAGTTTTTAAAATATTTTTCACCTTTTCTTGATTTGCCGCCAATGAATCTTAGGGTGAAAACTTTGCTGCAAAGAAATATTAATTGCGTTTCCCATAAATAAGAAAAGCTGTGTTAATTACGGTGAGAACGCTGATACGCTAAACACAAAACAGAGGTTTGAAAAACAGGCCCACGTTCTACCATTCTCGCTGTTGTACTTCGCTGGTTTAAACTATTTTAAAAAATTATCGGTTGAATTTGAAGCTTTGAGCTGCTTCCAAAACTTCATAAACAAAGGAGAGGAATATATTTAAGACAGTGAAAATGTTCAGTTAAATCTGGTCATTACTTCGCAGTTTCTCTTTGGTTTGTAAACAATTCTTCTTCAGTTTTATCATCGAGAAACCAAAACAGCAACCGGCAAACAAGCAAGGACTTGTATAAAAAGCTGTAAAAATGTCTGACGGAGAAAACGCATCGTTGGGGCCATCATCTGGAGTTGGGCAAGAAGTATGGGCTGCCATTTCAGTGATCTTTTGTGTGTCAGTCATTATGGTATTTTTCTTAATTCTGTGTTGTGCATACAGAAGGCATAGACGAATTCACGAGACACCAATAATTACTGAATCTTTTGAACTTGCAAATGAAGTAAGTTTCATAAATTTCCAATTGTGCCAGCAATCAAAAGTTCAAAGCGATGTTTCTGTTTCTCAAATGGAAACAACCACGGCAAATTTATAATTTTGTGTCGTTATCATTACTACTTGAGATAAAGAACGCAATATTTCTTCTTTCTTTATGAGAGACTCAAAGAGGCACAAGACAATAGTCAATATGGCTTCGATTTTTTGCAACATCGCAGCCAGCAGTAGATGTGTTATCCTATTCAGTTTGAAAACGGGAGAAGTAAACAAAGCTCAAAAAAGATTCGGACAACGTTTTGCCTTTTGGTTAACAGCACGATAACCGTTGTTTAATTAAGCAAGCTGTTGAAGACACTGATGAAACTGTCTGACTTATTCACATACTTGGCCATAATGTTAAACCCTTTCATAGTTAAATGAAGTATTTCTCTAGATATGAAAAATAAAAACTCATACTTAAATTATCTCACGCGCTTATACACCTAACAGGGAAAATCCTGTTTCTTTCGTCCGTATATTAAAAAAAAAACTTTGTGTTTCAGGTAACGACCTTTGAAATGATATGTTTAGGTTTATAGATTCATTTAAAATTTCAATGTAATTGTACTTTAAATGAACTTTTGGCGAAACGACTCTGAACACTTTATTGATTTCCTTTCACAAGTTTTCTTGAAATAGTTGAGCAATTTTTTTTTATTCTTTTTCTATGGTAAAGTTTTCTTTTACATTTAAAATTCTACTGCGAGCTGTTATGTTTTGTTTCAAAATGGCTCACTAGATATTATTTGAAATTTTTTTCGCCTACGAAAGTTGCCTTGCTATAAAAGTTTATATCTGATTCGACAATATTTCGACTATCGTGTGTCTTAAAACAATAATGACTCTTATTTGAAACTATGGAGAAAAAACTAAACATTGACAAGAATAAGTAAATTGTAATGAGAAACACGACGATATGATCTAAGGATGTTTCCGTAACTCTTTGAGCGACAGTTTGGTTTTAAAATTACCTTGATTGTTGCATGAGACATTTCCATTGTGTAACCCGAGCAACAAATTGCACTAAAATCTTTTTCGCACTAAACTAATTGCAATAAATTGTTTCTTTGAACAAATAAATTGATTTTTTCTTAGGTGGTACGACTACTAAACATAAATTTCCCGAAATTAGCAATATTTAAACACACTTTGATAAACCAATCGTTAATGAAATTTTTATATTTTCTTGACTTACCGAAAACATTGTTTGCTATGAAATCTAAACATTTTGTGGCGTCACAATCACAATTTTTATTAAATTTTGCTCATTTAAATTTAACAGAAAGTTATGGAAATTGTTAGTAGAACTGTCCTAATTTATTTTCTATCAATCATTTTACGAAAGCTTTCATGTTTGCGGAAAGCTTTGTTCAATTTTTTTAATCTTTCTGTTACGGTTTCATTAACTTCTCAATACCTCAAAGTTGTCAAAAATAGTTTTTTGTCAGAAAGACATGAATTTTGTTTAAATTGAGAAAAAATATATATCTTAAAATATTCCCGTTGCGCGGAGATTTGAGCGCTTCTTGATTTCCATATACTTTTAAAACTCACAACATTAGAAATGTTGTATCGTCAATTGTCATGAGAAAATTTAATTCATAACTCTAAAACAATAATTTAATATTTCGTTTTAATTTTGATTAAACTAGAAGCGACATGTATTTTAAATGTAGATCTAAATTTTGGTTGTTAATATGAAGCAAAACATATGTCGGCTACGTAATCAGTTTTTTTAATTACTACTGATTCTCATTACTATACTGCTTCTAATATCAAAAAAATATTTATTTTAATATTTTTTGTAGGTTATAGGCCAGCTCTTATTTCTCCTTTAGTTTCACTTGCTTTGCCAAAGATTTACCAAGTCTGTCGCAAATTTTCGGTTTCTGAAAATGTTAAAAGAATTTGGCTTTGGATAGAATAAATATTAATAACAATAAATAAATAGCAATAACAATAAACAAATAACAACAATAACAGTTAAAACAAAATTACAATAATAATAGTTAAAACAATAACAACAATAATAACCGTATAAAAACAATAACAACAATAACAGTTATAAAGAGTAACAACAATAACAGTTATAACAAAATAACAACAATAACAGTTAAAAGAATAACAACAATAAAAACAGCTACAAGTAAATTACAATAACAACAGTTAAAACAATAACACCAATAATATCAGTTATAACAAAATAACAATAACAGTTAAAACAATAACAACAATAATAACAGTTAAAACAATAATAACAGTTATAACAAAAGTACAACAACAGTTATAACAAAATAACAACAGTTATAACAAAATAACAACAGTTAAAACAATACAAAAACAATAACAGTTTAAACAAATAATAACAATAACAGTTAAAACAATAACAACAGCAATAATAACAATAAAAAATTCTAAAACTAACAATAACAAGACTAAAAACAAAAACATAAACAAACACAAAAAAACTAACAAAAAATAACATAAACACCAACAAGAACAAAATTAAAAATAACACATTGATAACAAAAACTACAAAGTAAATATTAACAGCAGTAACAAAATCACAATGAGAAGAATAAACAATAACAAAAATTAACACGCGAACAGTAAGAAAAAATAACAATAATAAAATGAATGGATTGCGAGTATGACGCGATTGTTCGTAAGGAAGAGTACGAGGAAAGGATACATCTGGAGGGCAGAGAAAATAATTGGAACTGTAAAAAAAACATATGGCAGTGCTTGAAGCTTAATTATTTTGTCAGTCGCCTTTTGGCAGCCGTACTTGTTAAAAAGGTCGCCAAGGATATCAATTTGATTGCCATATCTTTTTAAAAAAAGAACAGTTTTCGTTTTTGATCTTGTGATCGTAAGTCTGCAATTCATCCAAAAATAATTTAATGGTAAAAAGGGAGGTCGACCGACCTGAAAGTTTGATCGCCCATTTCATAATCTACTTGCAATGGCGACTAAAACGGTCGTAGCAGCTTGGCGCGCTGTATTAGTGTATGGAACGTTTGACTTAAGGAATTCAAGTTGTTCATATCCACGGACGTGGTTGGCGCAGTTGGTAAGATCTCTGCCTTCCAACCACAAGGTCCCCAGTTCGATTCTGGCACTTTGCCGAGATTCGAATATTTGTGTGACCTTCTTTCCGCCTAAGCCAAATCAGCTTTCCATCCTCCCGGGGTAGGTAAATAAGTACCAGCGTCTGCTGGGAGCTAACCTGCGATGGATTACTGTCCCGTCCAGGGGGAGTCAAGACTCTCATCCACTTAACACTACAGAAACCGGAGATAAGCGCCGGATCCATGGGCCACTAGGCTCGAAAGGATTTAGCTAGCATTAAAGATGTACCAGCAGTAATCTTAACTCTACAGAAACCGAAGATAAGCGCCGGATCCATGGGCCACTAGACTCGAAAGGATTTAGCTTTTAGCTTATATTCTAGTCACATTGAGAAAAATACAGCCTAAGAGTGGAAACGGAAGTATGATATATGCGCCTCCTAAAAACAGGCACTTCGAATTAACAACACCAAGACAAACAAAAGATGACTGAAGTTTCAAAATAAGTCATTAGTCTATTGTAGACTGCATCTAAAATGAATTTTCCAGGCCTTAAACTAAAAAATAATGTGACACAAAACTGTAAACATTTCTTCAAAACCAAATAAAATCTCGATTCGTGCACAGCTGTGCTAATATATTCACACGTAAACACATTCCCGCTAGCATGTCTTGACCTAACGTGCACTTATGTGCATAAATCTGGGTTCTTGAGCCCGCAGTTGGTTGTTTTAGGTCGCTTTTTGTAACTACGGCGCAAACGCAAGAATTCTCTACTTGCGTTAAACCCATAATGCTTTGTGCCTTGGGGGTTGTCTTGCTTGTTTGGTCAAAAGAAAATGAGTGGACAACAACACTTCAAATTCTTCGTTACCAAAAACATATAAAGGGATTGCAAAGCTTTCCAAACCAAAAGTTAGGGAATTATGGACGCGTTTATCTATTGATATCGAAAAGACAACGGGCTAAAAAGCAAGTGTGAATCTTATTTGCAATGTTTTAAACATCACGACATGTGGATTCAGTGGTAACGCAAACAACAGCAAGTCATTTATACCTAAGTCGAAAGTACCATCTCTAGCTTCTCTACAAACTCTTAAAGGCTGGCAGAAATCATTAAAAGGCATTCATCTTGTGATAGAGGAGTCGATCGTCAAGGAATTCTTAATTGAAGTTTCAGTAAATTTAGTAATGTTAAAATTTGAGTATTTTAACATATGGCTTGACACAATAAATCAATTTGATCTGGCCTTATTTTCACTTTAAAATTGGTGGCTGGAAATTAACTAAATATGCACAGACTGTAAATATCTGTTCTACCATATTCTCTATCAAGAATATGGTAGGTTTTAATTCTCTGGATGGCCCTTTCGACATAAATCCTTGCGTCAGCTATTCTTTCCGATCTTCTGCCTTCCACTGCCTTAAGCTGAGACCTCCCTTGTCCTTTAAAATTGGGGATGGTAACCTTAACTCCAGAATTAGCTATGATGTCACCAATATCAAATCCCCGATCTGCCATGACCTCATCCCCAGGCTGCAATGTAGCTATGAGATCAACACTAATTTGTCAGATGTACGTCCTCCTCAGCCCTTGGAAACATAAACAATTAACCCACGTCCACTTATAGCTACCAGAAAAAGGCCCGTAGTCAAGATACTTCGAGGGGGGGGGGGGGTTCTGGGCGGGGGATTCAGGGCCCGCCTAAGGGCCCCGGTGGGGTTAAGGGGCGAAGCGATTGGTCAAATTGCCTAAACAACATGCTTATATTAATATTCATTACTCATGAGGCTACAGACACGTCGTACGACCAGGAAACGGCTCGAACGCTAGTAACAAACAGTGCAAAAATGTCGCGCAAGTCTGTAATAAATTACAATAGGTTTGATTTTTGCTAAGGGGTTTCGCTGGTAAAAGGGGGGTTCGCCGAAAAAGGGGGGTTCGCCCGAACCCCCAGAAAAAACCCTGGCTACGGGCCTGAGAAACTTAAAAGTTGTATGGCTCTTGTAGTTGGATTAGATTGCTTGATGACAGTTTTTCTGCAAAAAATCTCACTATACAATCAACAATAACTTTTATGTCAGAGAAGTTGGAGAACTGTTGTACTTTTCCTAGTTCATCACAATACTCTGGTATTTGACATAATTCTTTAAGGTTGAAGTATAGTAAGTTGATCCAAGTTGAAAAGATCCTACTCACAGCTGACCCACTATAATATTAAACCTGTCAGCTAAGTTTGTGTGAGGCCCATTCGAATACAAAGAAGAGAAAAGACAGCAGCTAAAGACAGCTTGGATTTTGCACCTCGATTGCTCGAGGAAATATTCTCCTTTGGCTTCATATTGGATCCATTCCAGGATTTTTTTTTTCTTTAGAGCAACAGAGTTGAGATATTTGTATAGTGCCTCAAATGTACCATAGTTTGGGAATCCAGTGGAAAAAAATTTCTTATCATGAAGTTCGATGCTGTCCAATGTGACACATCGTGATTTTAAAACATCGTTCTCCTTCTGCAGTTCAGAATTTTTCTCTTTCAATCTCTTAAGTTCCTCGATAACTAATGTATCACTACGTATACACGAAAACAAACCGGCAATATGGCTGCCATTATATTCAGTGACATTGAAAACACTTACCCCAAGACCCAAGGCATTATGGGTTCAATGAAAGTACAGAATGTTATCGGTATATATGCAATCAGTAAGTCTCTAATCAATAAGTGATCCGCAATGCCGTGGAGAGTTGGTTATGCCAATTCCGACCAATCACAAGTACGCGTGCACTCGAGCTTGTGGATTCTGCAAGTTTGTGTGCTCGACAAGCTCATGGTTGTTCAAATAATCGAATAAAAAATCCTGATCGAGCACTCTTTAGCCAAATAAAACAACGCAAGACATGTAGTTTTCCCCACATAAAAACAACATGCAGCAAACTAGGCGGTAGACACAGTTACACTTTGTGTATCTTCTGTAATGTTTAAACTTTTCTCGTTCCGTTTGTCAAACTTGCACATACCTGCAATTATACAACCCTGCACTGTTTTATAACCACCAAACAGAGATTTTGTTTACGGTCATGTATGCAAAATAAAAATTCGCTAGTATAATTTTCATCCAGACAAACAAAGGAACTAGTTAACTTTGAAAATTGTGGTATGTTTTCTTGAAACAGTATATGTATTTCTTTTGTAAGAAATTTCTTGAGCCCTTAGTCTCAAAGTTTCTTAAAATTTCACCAGATTGAGCCCTGAAAGGTTATTATGGGTTTCTTAATTTCTTAAACATTTCATCCGAGAAACTAACCAAGGAACAAACTTTCAGGATCCATTTTATGAAAGAAAATCAAGTTAGGAAATTAAAGAAATGCCTGATCGACCACCTAAAAAAACGACACTTCAAATATTAGTAATACAAAAACTGTTCATTGTCTATTTCCCCAAAAAATTAAAATTCAACCTTGGGAAACTCACAGCTGAGTAAAGAGTGTTAAACCCTAAAATAACTGAGGAATTGACAGGCGCTGATTATAACTATTAGAATATAAATATCATAAAGTATTCACCCCATTATAAAGGGCAAGTACATCACAATGATACTTTAAAACTTCATCACGAATGTTTTTAAAAGCATTTCAAAATCAAAGCTGAACCAATTAATTCTTTAGAATTAATAAAATTTAAGGCATTTCAAAATCAAAGTTATAAAAACATTCAAATGAAAGGTTTTTTATAACTTAATCACTATATTCAAGAAATGAAAATTAGCTTTGCGGCTTTTCTGTTTTGTTTTTCATCAACTCAACAGGGGTCCAGCTGAAACCAGATGCTCCTTTTTTCCTCTTTGATTTTAGTCTCAAAGGATTGGCTTTGCCTTAAAAACCTTTTGTTTTGTGAAAATATGAACTCAGCATTTTGTTTTAAAAATGTGATAATTTTGAAAACCCATTGGAAGCTGTGTCGCTAAATGACGTAATTTTGAGGCGTGAATCGTGTGTCCTTTTTTATAATTGACTTAGTTCCTTAGCCTTCCTTACGTCAACAGAACAGTCATAGAGAGCGAAAATGAACGGTTCAACGTTAACTGAAAACTTGTGTTTTGAGCGAACTTCTTTAGCAGTCAGGTTGTCATTGACGTTAGCTTATGGAGTACTAATACTTGCTTCCCTACTTGGTAACTCGCTCCTTCTTGCTGTAGTAAGGAAAGATAAAACGACTAAAAAAACGATAACCTACTTCATACAAAACATGGCGGTGGCTGATTTGCTCATCACCGTAGTGTACATGCCAAGGATGATAGCAGTAGTTTGGCGAGGTTATCAGTGGCTTCTGACCGGCGCTACTGGCTTCGCACTGTGTGTTCTAGTACCTCTTTGTCATCACGCGGCCATCTTAGTGTCGATCCAAACGTTGGTTGTCATTAGTGTGGAGAGATTTCTGGCCATAGTTTACCCTCTAAAGAGAAACATCACAACAAAACAAGCGAGGTGTTTAGTTGTATTAACATGGTTAATCTCCATCGCAGTTCGAATTCCACGCTCTGTGGCACTGAAACTGGAACATCGCAAAAACTACGGTGGAAGAAAGTTTTGTTCAACCATGTTTTTCTCAGTTTATGAGGGCGGCAAAGATGTCCAACGAATCTACTACGAAACTTTACTATACTTGTTTTATGTAGTTCCTGTAATCTCTATCGTTATCATTAACATGTTTATAATTTTTACTCTAAAGAGAAGAAAACTACCCGGCAACTGGACCACAAAAGAACAAAAAAGAAAAGAGCGGCTCAACAGAAAAATATTTTGTATGTTGTTTACCATAACTTGTTTGTTTATCGTTTGCTGGCTGTTGTATTTTATAATTCTTTTGATACCGAACCGCAAATTCAAATGCGAAATAGGATTTGCTCGGTTTTTTGTCGCTCATACAAATTCTGCCATTACTCCGTTCGTATATTTTTATTTCAAAGCCGATTATCGTAGAAATTGCAAGAAGTTGCTTTGCAGCTCGTTTTCTCAAACAGTAACTACGCGAGGTATATCATTGCCAAATAGAAAATTACATAAGAATTCTAGTTTAATTGAAAGGAAATCCAATGACGTAGTGATGCAATGATGCGACTGCAGAGGATACGACAACACAGAATTGCTAATTTTTTATTGTTACATTTTGTCTTGTACGGCTTGTTCTAAAAATAATTGACGATTTTATTGTATGCTTAAAGTTAAACGAAGAAAAAAAAGCTGACGGACAAAAAGTTTTAGCTTTTATTAAGAGCAATAAAAACTGATAAACCAACTGCAAAAAAAAAATAATTAGGCGCATGAAAATTTGTTAATTAAAAAATTTCCAAATATACTGACAAGAAAAGCTGGCGCTATTAGAGGTTGAATATAGCGTGTTATATATAATTGTTAGAATGTAAGATTGTTCTAAATTGGTGTGAGAAATTTTATTTCAATAGTTGTATAAACATATGCGATGTCTAATCAACAGCAAAATAAAGTTGAATAATTTCTATATTCCTCGTTATTCAAGTAAAGATAGATTTCAACTTAAGTTAGACTCAATGTATTCATTTAATTGCATGTTATAAATAAGAACCATATTGTAAATCAAAGGTATCCTATGGTAAGGTCGTGGAGTAAGTAGGATACTGTGTCAGGGAGCTGCTGTATTTTGACTGTTGTTCATTACTGGGCTACCCGTGGCAATCTTGTGGAGTAAGTAAGATACTGTGTCAGGGACTTGTTGTATCTTGACTGTTGTTCATTACTGGGCTACCTGTGGTAATCTCGTGGAGTAAGTAAGATACGGTGTTAGGGAGCTGCTGTATCTTGATTGTTGTTCATTACTGGGCTACCTGTGGTAATCTCGTGAAGTAAGATATTGTGTCAGGGAGCTGCTGTATCTTGATTGTTGTTCATTACTGGGCTACCTGTGGTAATCTCGTGAAGTAAGTAAGATATTGTGTCAGGGAGCTGCTGTACCTTGACTGTTGTTCATTACTGGGCTACCTGTGATAAGCTCGTGGAGTAAGTAAGATACTGTGTCAGGGAGCTGTTGTAACTTGATTGTTGTTCATTGATTAATATACTGTATGCGTGATCAATACAATCACATGTGCTGGTTTGCGGAGGTTGTGTACCAAACACCGAAATATAACGTGACATATTGAACATATTTCCTTGGGAGCCCAATAAGAGCATTCTTAATGAACATTTAACGATGCAAGAATGCAATCGCCGAACTTGAGACGATCGGAAATCGATTACAAATTTTCTATTGTTTGCGTCTGACATCCTGATTCCCCAACCATTCCGATAGCTCTCCACGAGCGAAAAATGAAAAGGACTATTTTATTACGGCGATATGTAGCAATTCGGACTAACACAGGAGTAAAAGGCGGCGTAACCTAAAAAGCTAGTCTCCCTTTCCGATTCTTATCGAGAAGAAATAAGAACGGCTGGACATAGACTTAAGGCGAAAGCAACAAATTCTCAAGTAACTATTAGCATTTCACTGCCAATAGAAGGGCACTTTTATGGGAAAAACATGTTACATGTTACTTTCTTTAATCTCAAAAACTGTTTTCCTCAGTAAAATCTTGAAAGATTTGCTTAAACTATTATCAGTCGTTTCACCAATATGACGTAAAAAGGAGGTAGTGGCGTAAGATTGGACGTAGAGTCGAGCTAGTGCCATAAGAGTTATTGAGGTTGTACCGTAGAGTCAAAGTAATTCAATAAGAGTCGAGGTAGTGCCATTAAAAGTTATCGAGATAAAGAATCCTCAAGGTTGTAGCGTAAGAGTCGAAGTAGTTCAATAAGAGTCATTGAGGTTGTACCGTAAGAGTCGAGGTAGTGCCATAAGAGTCATTGAGGTTGTACCTTAAGAATCGAGGTTGTTCCATAAGAGTCATTGAGGTTGTACCGTAGAGTCGAGATAGTTCCATAAGAATATTTGAGGTTGTACCGTAGAGTCGAGATAGTTCCATAAGAATCCTTGAGGTTGTACCGTAAGAGTCAAGGTATTTCCATAAGAATCACTGAGGTTGTACCGTAAGAGTCTTGGTAGTGCCATAAGAATCACTGAGGTTGTACCGTAAGAGTCAAGGTAGTGCTATAATAGTGGAGGTAATGCCGTAAGATACAAGCTAGCGACGTAAAAGTGGAGGTAGTGCCGTAACAGTCGAGGTAGTTTCGTGAGTCAATAAATGTTTTCGCAAAATTTACATGTATTTTATTCTAGTAACAAAAAATGCTGCACTATCGATTATTACAATAAATTATTTGCTTCAAAAGTAAATATCAATTTACAGATAAATACTTATTGTGCGTAATTAATTTATTACACGCCACTACAGATATCATTCTAGCTAACTTTTTGGTAGATTTAACTAGCGTGTCTGTTGTGGGTCGTAATATGTGAATCCTCATTGTTATAACGTTTCTGGCAACATTGCATATTCTTCATTCGACAGATCTTCACCTTCAACTTCTACCGTGGCACTTGCTCCAAATTCTGCTTCTGTTTTTCATTTTTTCCGGGGATGGTCTTGGAGACTGGTTGGATCCTCATTCGTTGTGTCCTTCTACCTTCTTGTGTCCTCTTTTTCGCTTGGGTTGAGGGAAGCCTCTACAAGCTTTTTTGGTAAATGGTGAACAAGTTCCCATGCATAATGTGTGGGAACATTGTCAACTGAAATAGAGTGAGATTTAAGGAGATATATTTAGAAAAAAATAACTGCCAGTCGTTTAGTGAACTGAATATCGTGTCCTACCGTGTCTGACAAAAATACAAAATTTTTTCTAAATGGCAAATGTCACATTTTAAAAGTCGACATTTTGGCTCTACCCCAAGGGGTGTCCCATGTGGGCAATCGAAGAATGCAGTGTTTAATTTGGCCGGCCAAATTAAACTCTAGATCCTAAGATGTCCCACAGGGAACACGTTGCAAAAAAAAAAACAAAAATGTTGAAATAACAAAGAAACACTAAATAAAAAGAAACGCTGCATATAAATGCTATCATTATTGAATTCTAGTAGAATTAGTCTCAGATAACATTCATTGTTGCAATTTTTGAACAGATTGACGAGATAACTTGAAACTTCTTTATTTTCAATTTTATACATAAAAAAGGCTGTATATTTGCGTCTCCAAGTCACCCATCTTAACTGTTGTTTTTTTTTATATTGAGCAACCTTTCGTTATGACCTTTGTGGGCCTTTTGCTGACCTTTGATTCTGGACGCCAGGTTATTTTAAGTTTTGAGACTCGCCGTAAAATTTGTATTTGAATTACCAAATACTAGATCGAAATAGTTGAGTTAAATGAGGGCATTGTCGATTTTTTTTATTGTTTTAGGTAACATATCATTGAGCCTGTTTTAAAGCACCTTACACACACAAGGAATTTTAACGCTTGTTAGAGCTGTGGATTTGTTGTTCATCCCATACTAGGCGTTGATCGATAATTACGATGTGAGTTTTGTACAAATCTTGGTAAGATGCGGTTTTGAGTGTCGAATAGTGTTAACCCTATACTTTTGACAACTTTGTACTCTCCAATCCCTTGGGTCACCCGAACGCACGGCCTATCATTGATAAATGCGATGTACTATCAACTATATTAATCAGGCGTGAGCCAGGGTGGTCACACACGTACACGTTTTGTTCAGGATGGTGAATGTTTATCAGCAACATCTGTGAAGAGTCAACAACACACGTTCCATATAAAATCAGGCGAGTCTTAACATTCATTTCCCCAGGGTGAGAATTCTAATTCTTTTGAAAAAGAACAAATCAGAAATGGAATTCTTTAATGATCTACTAGTATCAAATTTGTGTCTATTGCTACTAGGACTCAAGTGCGACACTTCGAATAGCAAATACTAGAAAGTATTTAAAGGGACTATGTCAGCCATTGCACATGCGTGTTGGCGTCCACTTTAGACTAATTTGCATACGACTCGTTGTGT